>PVJN01018356.1:0-24662 GCA_004026805.1 Lasiurus borealis
AGAAAACAAGGTCCTTGCCCCTCCCCCCCACAACCCCCCCTGCCCCCAGTGAGAATAGCTGCCATGCTCATATTGTATTGTTCCGCTCCAAAGTGTGGGTGATCTGTGCCTTTCAGGGTGGGGGCGGCCCCGTTTCCAGTTTCTGTGACCTTTATTCATTATTATTTATTCATGAGACAGAGAGAGAGGCGTGGACGTGTCCCACGTACTCATGCATTCGGCCGCAATGACTGGCCTCAGAGGCCGGGGGTGGGGAGCCGCAGCCAGCGGGACCCTCCTGTAGCACGAACCCCACCAGCCCACACCGCAGAGGCGAGGCGAGTGCTCACTCCCTTTGTCCGGTGAACAGCGGGGCTGAGGCCCGGGGTCGGAGAGTTAGCCAGGGCCCCGTGCTCCATGGGCTCCGACCTCGGGCCCCCACTCAGCACCTCTGACCAAACTCGGCGATCTTCTGAGACTGGAACGAGGTCGCACACAGTAAATGCCAGTGATCTTGCAATAATAATAATAATAATAATCAAAGAAGAATTATTCTTCAGCTGTTTTGGTATCTATTTATATAAAAGGCTAATATGCCAAGTGCCCCCTCAGGAGTTCAACCAGAAGACGGGGAGTTTGATCGCTCGCTGTGATGTGTGCTGACCACTAGGGGGCGGCACAGGACAAAGGAAGGCCCTGGCCGGCAGCCAGAAGGCCCAGATCCGCCTGATCACTTGCCAGGCCGGGGGACCGTTCCCGTACACGGATTGCGTTTAGTTTGGATATAACGTAACGTGCGGCGTAGACTCACTGCTCATTGCTGGAGTCCATAGACGCAGTGCTCTCTGTGCCCCGCAGCTCACGGACGAGATCGGGAAGCTGGAGGACAAGGTGGAGTGCGCCAACACGGCGCTGCGGGCGGACTGGGAGCGGTGGAAGCAGAACATGCGCAACGACATCAGGACGGCGTTCGCGGACACGGCCGAGCGGAACATCCACTACTACGAGCAGGTGATGGGGGCCGGGGGCACCTCCTGTAGAGGGCGTCTTCTCCCTCCTGCTCCACCCCGGCCTGTGTCGGGAGAGTGGGAAGGAAGCAGGTGCTGCGTTCAAGAGCCTCTTGGTGAGTGCTCGGGCCCCATGGACTCGCCAGTTAATGGGGTGACGCCAAACCGGCCCACGGAGACACGCGTGTGGACGACCAGGGAGGAGGATGGGTTTTTCTGTCGTCTTCTTCCGCACGAGACCCGGCGGCTCCCGCAGCTGGGCGCGCCCTGAGAGGCCAGACCACCCTTTCGTCTGGTGTCTTTCTCCTCCGCCTCTTGTTCTGGAAGGATTCGGATTCCTTACGAGCATTTGATAATGTTCCTCGTCATCTCCTCTCCTATTTCCTCTTTCTCTCCTTCTTTTTAAATATTTTCATTGATTTCAGAGAGGAAGAAAGGGAGAGAGAAACACTAGGTAATGCTTCCTCATCATCTCCCTGTTTTCCTCTTTTTTAAAAAAATATTTTAATTGATTTCAGAGAGGAAGAGAGAGTGATAGAAACATCAGTGATGAGAGGGAATCATGGATCAGCCACCTCCTGCACACCCCCCCACTGGGGATGGAGCCTGCAACCGGGGCATGTGCCCTGACCGGGAATCAAACCGTGACCTCTTGGCTCATAGGTTGACGCTCAACCACTGAGCCATGCCGGCCAGGCTCACCCTTTCTTAGGTAACAAAGGGTTTGCAAAGTGAGGAAAGAAAAACACGATTTTTTTATAAACAATTCCATTAGCATCACTCACCATATTGCCATTTTGCAAGTTTTGTCCATCACAACATTTGCTATCAGATGTTGTATTTTTAACACTATCTCCAAGTACATTATGGTTCTTTTTTTTATTTTTTAATATGGTTTTTTTAAATTTATTTTATTGATTCTAGAGAGAAAGGAAGGGAGAGAGAGAAACATTGATCAGCTGCCTCCTGCGGCCCAAAATCTGGGCGTGTGCCCTGGCCGAGCATCGAACAGGCAACCTTTTGGTGCTTTGTACCATGGCCAACCATCTGAGCCACACCAGCCAGGGTGTGAATTATAATTATAATTGGACTAATTATAATTACATTATTATAACAAGATTTGTGCACAGAGCGGGGAGGGTCCCTTAGCCGGGGCTGTGCCTTCTCGGCGTCCGGAACCTTCATGGGGAGCGGGCCTAAACCAGCAGGCAGACATCCCTCTCGCAGTCCAGGACCCCTCACTCCGCCTGCTCACTGCTCCTTACCGCTCAGCTCACTGAAGGCGGGAGAGGTTCCTACCATCGCCGCTGCACTCGCCAGCTTCTGGCTAAGTGGAACTCCCCTGTGGGAGCGCACTGACCACCAGTGGGCAGCTCCTGCCTTGAGCATCTCCCTCCCCTGGTGGTCAGTGTGGGTCATAGCGACTGGTCGTTCTGCCGTTCAGTTGATTTGCATATTCGGCTTTTATTATACGGTATGTGTGACCTTTCTTATAACTTCAGAAACCCCTCCCACAGTTACTGGTCTTGTTGGTGTTTTCCTGAGTAACTTCTCAGTGGTCGGCAGGTCAGTCTCAGGGCGACGGGGAGGGCAGAGCCCTTCAGTCCATGTTGCTCCCTGATTTGCACCCAGACTTCGTGGTGGGCCTGGACCGCCCCCCACCGTCTGCCGTGGTCTGTTAACGTCAGACTCTCTCAGACACACAGGGAGGTGGAAAGCTCCAGAACCATCCCATTCCCTTTGGAAGTTTAATCACATTCTTATGGAAATACTTCTCTTTTTCATCAACATGTGCACAGACAGAGCCCCAGCGGGGTTTGTTTCTAGGGTGATGGATGAAATACAGAACGAACATTCGCCTCCGGACTGGCTTTTATGAAGACAAATGGTCACAGCTGGTTTATAACTTAAAATTTAAATACCAAAGTGATGGGGGAAAATCAGATTATGAAGATCAGGCCGAGGTCTGTACCAGAAGCCAATTACTGTCGTGGTGAAATGTGCTTGGATGTGCGAATTCACCCAGAGGCGGCTGACAGCACATATAAAACAGGAATTTTATGAAATGAGATCGTTCCCACTTTGTCCTGCAGGATCGATAAGTAGAAATATATTGAGTCTTTTTCTTTTGTTAAATGAGAAGAGCAAAACAATGAAACCCCAAATCCGGTTGAACGTGAGTGAATCGTTTCAAAGTCTACCGGTACCCAGATAACCGAGGACAGCGGTTTCCTGCCGCGGTGCAAAGGGACCCGCCACCACAATCACGTGGACCCAGTTCGTGGCCGTTTTCTGGTTGTTTCCCGGCAGTAGCTGTTTGTGTCTTTGATGCTGATGATAGAGATGCTGATATAGAGATGCTAGGGATAGAGATACTGAGATAGAAATGCTGGTGATAGAGATGATGATGATAGAGATGGTGATAGAGATGATAGAGATGCTGAGGTAGAGATGATAGAGATGATGGAATAGAGATGCTGAGATAGAGCTTGATGATGATGATGATGATGATGATGATGACGGTGAAGAGATTTGGAAGGAAGTGATCCTTATTATGTCGTGCAAATTGAAAGGATGGACGCTTTGAAGCTTAATTTTGACGTATAACCATGAAAAGAGCATGTCACGTTAACCTTTTTTGCCAAGTACAGCAGTTTGTTGTTAGCTGGACACAATACTCAGAGTACCAGAAAGTCTTCCTCTGCACAGTTTGTTTTAGAATTCCTAGGTAATGGATGGAGGTGTTCTGTCACCTCCTCTTTCTGGTTATAAAGTTAATACAGGGGCACCCAGAGCAAACGAGAACAACCACCACAGAGCTACCCATTATCAAGATCAATGGCTGTGTCAGATCAAACTGTGACTCCAGGTCTGCAGGCCCTTTCTGAGTGTGGTCGCACCTCTCCCATGTGGCTCAGTTGGTTGGGCCCCTCCCATGTACCAAGAGGTCACCAGTTCAGTTCCCGGTGGGGGCACTTGGCCAGGTTGTGGGCTGGATCCCCAGGAGGGGGCGTGCAGCAGGCAGCCGACCCATGATTCTCTCTCAACAATGTTTCTATCTCTCTCTCTCCCCCTTTCTTCTCTCTCTAAAAACCAATAAATCGTATTAAAAAATAACAGCATGTGGTTGCATGACCAGGTCAGAGGTCACGCCATTGCCGCTGCTGCCAGTCCGCTGTAGGCGTTACCTCGTGTAAAATTGCTTATGTGAGGGCCTAACCTGTCACGTGGAGGTGTTGGGTCTTTTCCTGTCACCCATCTCCCAGCCTCAGTCCTCACCCATCTGAGGAGAGGAAAGTTGGGAGACACAGGGCCCCCAGAGCTGCCCAGGAACCCAGAAGTCAGCGTGGTCTTCCTCCCCATGTCCTGGGCTTTAGTTAACCAGACGCAGGGAGCCTTGGCACGTGAAGTATAATCCGGTACGACACTGGGCACACCCCACGTGATCGGCTGGCTCCGAGTCAAAAACGCTGACCATAGGAGACGGCGGAAGTATGCGTGGGAAAGACATGCCCCCGGTTAATGCTTCCGGAGAGACACTCCCCCCCCCCCGTGTAGGGGACCCCGGTTTCCCGGGTGTGGACGTGAGGAGCTGAACAGAGAAGTCCAGAGCTCCTCTAGTCTACAGACCTGGAGTGGGAGCAGTAAAGCAATGGGCCACCAGGTGGCGTGCCAAGCTCACAAATCCATTGCCTTCACCTTGCCTTTAATGTCTGAAAGGAGGCACGCTTATTCTATTCCAGAGAGAGCGAGAGCGAGAGAGCGAGAGAGCGAGAGAGCGAGAGAGAGAGAGAGAGAGAGAGAGAGAAGGAGTTTTTAGAAAAGCACGCAGATCTTGCCATTCTTCAGTTACCGGCACTTCTAAAACCGTAAGTTGGCAGGTGACTCTTGGAGGCTGAATGTAGGTGGCTGGTACATCCCCAGGAGGGATGCGTAGGAGGCTCACCCCAGAACGGAATCTGTGAATCAGGTCGAGCTGCTGCTGCACGATGTCAGGCCTGGCACCCCTCTAGGAACGGGGTCTCCAGTGCCTCTCCGGATGGGCGGCTTTTCGGAGCTTTAAACCGTGCAGCCCAGCTGCCCAGAGGTGTTGTGGCGGATCGGAGTCGTAGGTGTCGGTGGTCGAGAGCAGTTCCTAGACAGTCACCCAGCTCAAGGCACAGCTGCGCCTGCCCCCGGCCCAGGCCCTCGGCCACCGGGGGAGAAGGCCAGTGTAAAGTGACGATGTTTATAGGAAGCTAGAGGCCCGGTGCCTGAAGGTTCAGGCCGACGAGACACCGGCACTCGCGGGCGTGGCTCTGGTCGTTCCGTCCTCAGCTCCCGCTGCACAGGGTGCTGGTTTCCAAGGCGGACAGATGGGTCCCCGGATGGCGGGTGTTCTCCCGAGGCTGGGGAAACGCTGCTGTGTGTCTCTCGCCGCGTCGTGTGGGCTGAGGAATGCCGTCGCCCTTGTGTTCGGTGGATGACATGCAGCTTCTAAGTTTTCTAAGTTGGTTCCGTGGGTGAGGTTCACACAGGGGCACCGGAGGCGAGGCATCAGGCAAGGTCACGACCCCATTCTTGCCCGGGGAACAGTAAAGTCTCCTGCGATGTCTCGCTCCCCCGGCCCGGCAATGGCCAGCTCGCCCCACGGATCCCACAGCCCCCGTGGCATCGGCGCGCACTGGCTGCGCACTGGCTTTGGGCGAGGCGTTCTGCCTAGAGCAGTGGTTCTCCACCTTCCTAAGGCCACGACCCTTGCATACAGTTCCTCATGGGGTGGTGACCCCCAACCATGACATGTTGCTACTGTGATGCATCGTGATGTAAACATCTGCATGTTCCGATGGTCTTAGGCGACCCCTGTGAGAGGGTCATTCGACCCCCAAAGGGGTCTCGACCCACAGGTTGAGAACCACTGCCGTGGACTGAAGGGTCCTGGGTTTGACTCCAGTCAAGGGCACGTACCCCGGTTGTGGGCTTGATCACTGTCCCTGGTCAGGGTGTATGCAGGAGGCAACCAATCCATGTGTCTCTCTCACATCAATGCTTCTCTCTCTGTGTTTCTCCCGCCTTCCATTCTCTCTAGAAGTCAATGGAGCTCTACCTGGTTTGGCTCAGTGGATAGAGCGCCGGCCTGCGCACTGAGAGGCCCCGGGTTTGATTCTGGTCAAGGGCACCTACCTGAGTTGTGGGCACATCCCCAGTAGGGGGCGTGCAGGAGGCAGCTCATCGATGTTTCTCTCTCATCGATGTTTCTAACTCTCTATTCATCTCCTTTCCTCTCCATAGAAAACCAATAAACTGTATTTTAAAAGACAAGGGGAACATATCCTGCGGGGAGATGAATGGCAGGTTTTAAGAGAGTTACCATGAGTAGGACAGGACGAGGGTCGGGCCAGCCGGTGGGAGAGTGGAGGGCGGACGGCGGCGGGGGCAGGGGATACAGCCGCCCATCCCGAACCCTGACCGTGGCCTCATCTCGCCGCCTGTTCCCCTCCCGCAGTGCCTTGCGACCTGGGAGTCCTTCCTCACTGCCCAGACCGACCTCTACACCAAAGAGCCCTCCGAGGAGAACCCTTAGCCCCCGGCCGGCCGGCAGCTCCCGTGACCATGGAGAGACAGCGGCGATGGGCCCGCGTGACTGCCTGGGATGGGCCGTGCCCTGCTGGCGTGGCCGGAGAGCCCTCCCCGGGATCGGGAGGCCAGATGGCCGGCACCAAGGGGGACGCGCGTGGAGCTGGGTTTTCGTTATGATCTGACGTGTGTATGCCCGCAGCCAGGAGCTGGGGAACAGTTTCAGTATTTGTCCGTGGAACGTGTCCTTCTAACCAGACGGCAAAGACTCCATTTTAATAAAAAGTTTGATACGAAAGGACGGGCCGGGGCGTGCTCTTTCTTGGACAGAACCCGAAGCCGATTCTAACGGGACTTCCCGGAGAGCAGCCGCCACCTCAGTCTGTCCCAGCGCCCTGGAAACGCCGTTCACTTCGCTGTTAGGAACTTGAGGTGGTGGTAGAAAGTGACTTAATGTGATTAAACATGAATAACTTTTTAAAAAAATGTATCTTATTGATTTTTCACAGAGAGGAAGGGAGAGGGATAGAGAGTTAGAACATTGATGAGAGAGAGACATCCACCAGCCGTCTCCTGCACGCCCCCAACTGGGGATGTGCCCGCCACCAAGATACATGCCCTTGACCGGAATCAAACCTGGGACTTTTCAGTCTGCAGGCCGACGCTCTATCCACTGAGCATACCGGTTTTGGCAAATGATAACTTTTGATGGTTGGTTAAACAATAAGTATTTTTGTTTTTCACAATTTAAAAAAAAGTACCAAAATTATTATTTGAGTTCTTAGTTAGAAATCATTATGCGGTCATATTCCCAGTGGTAAGTTTTGGGGAGTCTTTTTTACATAGTCTTCACAACTCACATCTAGCTTTTATTTCTTTTTTAAAAAACTATGGTTGTATTGATTTTATAGGGAGGAAGAGAGGGAGAGGGAACCATCAATGATGAGAGAGATTCATTGACCCCAGCTGCCTCCCGCACGCCCCCGACTGGGGATCAAGCCCGTATCCTGGGCGTGTGCCCTGACCAGGAATGGAACCGGGTACATCTTGGTGCACAGAAGATGCCCAACGGACTGAGCCACACCAGCGATGCCGGATTTTGCGTTTTACTGGCCACAGTGTTTGCGAGATGGATTCTGCCACTTATTTATGGAATGCCCGCCACTTGCAAGCACAGTTCGTGCTGCTGATCTACAGACAGGAAAGGCACACTACACTCGCTCCTCCAGGCCAACATGGGAGGGCAGCTGGTGCTAACCAGGCCTGCAGGGGAGGGCAGTTGGGGGTAACCTGGCTTGCAGACGAGGGCAGTTGAGGGGGACCATGTCTGCAGGGGAGGGCAGTTGGGGGCAACAAAGTCTGCAAGAGAGGGAAGCTGAGGCTAGGCCTGAAGAGGAGGTCAGTTGGGGGCAACTAGGCCTGCAGGGGAGGGCATTTGGGGGGAACTAGGCTTGCAGGGGAGGGCAGTTGGGAGTGACCAGACCGACAGTGGAGGGTTGTTAGGGGTAATCGGGCCTGCAGGGGAGGGCAGTTGGGGGTCCTAGTGCTGCATGGGAGGGCAGTTGGTGGTGACCACTCCTACAGGGAGGTCAGTTGGGAATGACCGGGCAGGCATGAGAGAATATTTTTGAGTGGGCCGGACCGGGAGGGCAGTTGGGGCGATTGGGCCAGCAGGGGAGCAGTTAGGCATCAATCAGCTGGCTGATGAGTGGTTAGGGGGTGAGCAGGCTGGCAGGTAGAAGCAGTTACGGGCAATTAGGCAGGCAGACCTGCAAGAGGTCGGGAGCCTGCAGTCCTGGATGGGAGAGGATGTCCGAATGCCGTTTAGGCCCGATCCCAGAGGGGCCCCCATTGGAGAGGGCGCGGGCTGGGCTGAGGGACACCCCTCCCCGCCCCCAGTACACAAATGTTGGGCACCGGGCCTCTAGTTCATCATAAGTTGCCTGCATTTCGCTGGAGATGGCTCCCGGGGGAAGCTTAGTCCAACCACAAATGTGTTGGGGTGCAGGGGCCTAAAACAGGGGTGCCGTTTTTCATTCTCTCTCTGCTCAGTCTTGGCTACCGGCTTCCAGGGACTGGGAGCTCCCCGAGTAGACTCTGCCCTTGGAGCCTGTACGGCCATGAGATGCCCTGGCCCAGAGAACGCGCCGTTGTCAGTCCAAGCCGGTCTGACTGTGTTTGAGGTCGGGGTCTTGTAAACTGGCCTGAAAACGTACACCTTCACCACGAACCCCACAGGCACCCGCTGAGTGGTGAACCCTCTGCTCTTAAAAGGCCAGAAGTTGTCATCATGGGATGTGGGACATGCCTAGTAGCAACGAAAATAATTTTATGGTTGGGGGTCACCACCACAGGAGGAACTGCATTAAAGGGACGTGGCATTAGGAAGGTTGAGAACCACTGCTGTAGTGCAATGCAAGGAGGAAACCGAAAAACAGCACCCCCATGCACCCACAGAACTTGGGGGTCCTGTCAGCACTTCCATCTGCACGAGGGTCTGCCCCAGTTGCTATGGTACCCGGTGTAGAGACGACACGTCACAGGAGGTTTCACAAGGCCTCGGGGCTCAGGAAGGGTTTGGCTGTGGGTGTTTCAGGCCTAGGCCACAGCGGGGTCTCCTGGGGTCACTGGTCCCCACTTCACACCAGGCAGTGGATGTAAGTGGCTGCTCTGGCCACTAGGAGGAGCTGCAGGCCGCCCCATCCACTGCACATCACCCAGGTCTCTGCTCACCTGGAGGAGCCAAAGACTTCCAGTGGGAGGGTCAGATCTCGCCTGGCCGGAACCAGGAGGTCAGGGTTCGATCCCCGGTCAGGGCCCAGGCCCAGGCTGCGGGCTTGATCTGCAGCGTGGGGCATGCAGGAGGCAGATGGTCTGTGATTCTCTCTCAGCGTTGATGCTTCTCTCTCTCCCTCTCCTTCCTCTCTGACATCAGTTAAATACGATTACAGTGTTACCTCGAGATACGAGTTTAATTGGTTCCGTAACCTTGAGGCGTGGGAAACTATGAGACGCTCGAGTCGCGGTAAACTGGTGGGTCGTGTGCAGCCAGCCGATCCGCGCGATGACTCCTACCTCAAATGTTGCTCGTATTTCAAAGCAAAAATCACTCGCTCAACACTCGTATCTCAAAAATCTCGTATGTTAGGGCACTCGTATCTCGAGGTGCCACTGTATGGAATTGGCCCTGGCAGTGAGGTCAGCCACACAGCATGCACTCAGCACTCGTCGCACCGGACTTAGAATAACGCATGTATCCTATAGGATAAACAGGGAATGTGCCAACCGACCTTCACTCCACCACCACGATGGCGGTGCCCCCAGAGGACGCCGGGTCTCCATGGCACAAGGTGAAAGGGGAGCCGCAGCCCGAGCTCCCTCAGGAGTGAGGACCCCTCCCCCGCCTTTCCTCCCGCCCGGGCTGGTGGCTGCGCACCCCCTCCCGGCAGCAGTCTGCCCCCTGCGCTCCGCCCCTCAGCAGAAGGCGGGAACGCTGTCACTCACTCTCCGCCCTGGCGATCCATCGGGGAAGCTGGTGAGTGAACAGGCAAGGGCACCAAGAACCGCCACCCAAACTTAGAAAAAAAAAGCAAGTGCTCTACGTGGGAGAACCACCTCCTGCTGTCAAAGCGCCCTCCCCGGGCCTGGCCACGCCCAGCACTCAGCACCCAGCCAGGCCATGCCCAGCACCCAGCCAGGCCACACCCAGCACCCAGCACGGCCACGCCTAGCACCCAGCCAGGCCACACCCAGCACCCAGCCAGGCCACACCCAGCACCCAGCCAGGCCACGCCCAGCACCCAGCCAGGCCACGCCCAGCACCCAGCCAGGCCATGCCCAGCACCCAGCGCCCAGCCGCCGTGGCCAGCATGCACTGGGCTGGGCGCGCTGACTTGGCCCAGGAGGGATGCAGTCTCAGGACTAGAGCATCCTGACCCGGAGCGGCCACCGGCCGGTAAGAGGAGCGTTGCGGAGGAGAAAGTCCTCTTTCCCACCTCCCCTTCTCCGTACACCTGCTGGGGCTCTGTTTATCCTTCTCCTCGAACATCACAGAGCGGTTCACATTCAACAGACAAGCACACACATCAGCAGTTCGGCCCGAGGAAGGCACCGCGCATCCAATGGTAGAATGCGAATGGCCAGGCCAGGCAGCGGGGCTCAGTGGTTGAGTGTTGACCTATGAACCAGGAGGTCGGAGTCCGATTCCCAGTCAAGGGCACAGGCCCAGTTGAAGGCCTGATCTCCAGTGGGGGTGTAAGGGGGGCAGCTGATCAATAATCCTCTCTCACCATCGATGTCTCTCTCCACCCCCCCCCCACCCACTTCCTCTCTGAAATCAATAAAAAATAAAAACTATCCATCCTCTCTTTGCTTACCCTCCTTTTCAAAAGACAGAGAGGGAGAAGGGGGGAGGGGGGAGAGAGAGAAAGAGAGAGGGAGAGAGGCTTCATTTCGTCATGAGGAAGCTAATTTGGTCGACAACAGTGTGAGATCCTGAGCGTCCCGGTGCGGGCTGGGCGGCTGCCAGAGATTCAGCGCACATCACCTCACCCCGAGGTGTGGGGAGTGTGGAGACAGACACCGGAAGGCAGAGCGAGTGACAGCCATCCTCTCCCGGGCTATTTCTAGATGCTGGTCTGTTCTGTCACTGGGAGCTAAGTCCAGCCCTGGCTAGTGTGGCTCAGTGGATAGAACATTGGCCTGCGGACTGAAGCATCCTGTGTTCCACTCCGGTCGAGGGCACAGGCCCGGGTTGGGGGCCTGATGGAGGGGGTGAGGGGGTGGAGAGATGGGCAAGGGGGAGTGTCAGAGGCAGCTGATCCTACTCACTATCCTACTTCCCAGACCTCCAGGCCTATTGGGGACCCAACCTGGCCCAGCTTCCCGCGCCCCCACGCCCCTGCCTCTCGCCCGGGGAAGTGGGACCCCACCCGGCTGGTCTCCGGCTCCTGCCCTGGCCCCTCCCCTTCGCCTCTTCTCACTCAGAACCCCGGGGGGAGTCGACCTGTTTTCTGATTCCCAGGCCGAGTGTCCGGAGCCTGTTTGGAGCTAACCACCAAAGCCCAGGGAGAGACAGGAATTCACTGCGGGCGAATGGGCAGTGGAGTGGGGGGGAAGGAGGGGAGCGGCAGTGGATTACCTCAGCCAAATCGCTTTATCTGGAAGAGGTCAGGAGGTGGCAATATTGTATGACGGTTTTCATTAGGGTTCTGCAGGGAAACGTGAAGGTCATTTACGGTGTCAAAAGCAATTCCGTATTCACGAGCGGTTCAGCCCTCCTCCCTCCGTTCCCTGTGACCAGCTCGCAGAGGCTCCTCAGACCCGCGGGGCAGTCACGGGCAGGTGGCCCCATCCTGTTATTTTTTATTTATTTATTTTCTAAATACATTTTATTCATTTCAGAGAGGAAGGGAGAGAGAGTGATAGAAACATCCATGATGAGAGAGAGAATCATGGATCGGCTGCCTCCTGCACGCCCCCCACTGGGGGATCAAGCCCGCCACCCAGGCCTGTGCCCTTGGCCGGATTCGAACCTGGGACCCCTCAGTCCGCAGGCCGGCGCTCGGTCCACTGAGCCACACTGGCCAGGGCCCCATCCTGTTATTGAACCTCAGCGGGGTCCCGAGGGTGGGGCACACAGCGCTCAACTTCCGTCTTGCAGGCAGAGGACTAAGCGGCTAGCGCGGAGCCATGCTCTCCGCGGTGGAAATAAAACCCAAAAGCCGGTTTCTCTCCCCAGCTTTCTCCTGCGCCTGACTGGCCTCTGGGGCAGGTCATTGTCCATCGAGGGCCTGTCCTGGACTCGGGGGGTGCCGAGCCACCTCCCTGGCCTCTGCCCAGTGGCTGGCAGTCACACACTCTCCTCCCCTACCGTGTGACCATGTCTCCCGTCACCACCGGTATCCCCCCTGGGGGACAAGACAGAGCCCCTGTGACAGGTCAGCGGGCCTCCGCCCACAGCCTGGTTTTAAGCAAGGAAGGCCCAGATCCTCCTCCCCTCCCCTGCTTCCCCGCCCACAGCTGTCAGCAATGGAGACCACACACGCCGTACGATTTAAAGCCCACCATTGGTTGCCCTGCGTTAGAAATGAGTTCCAGCTGATGCCACGTCCCTCACTACATGTGGGGATTTGTTTGCTGACGATCTGGGCCCTTCAGTAAAGAAAGAGCCACGTAATCCGTCAGAGAAATGCTAAGTCTGGGACTTCGGCCCAGACCAAGCCCAAGGAGCAGAAAGGCCTTGCCCTCCGTGGGCCTTTGCTTTATAACTAGAAACACCTGCAAAAGGCCTCCGTGTTGACGTATGTGATGGCTGCATCCTAGCAACCATAGGGTGTGATTTGCATCCCGTTTCAATATTTGGGATTCCAGCAGATGCATGTGCTGTTGCTAGACATCATGAGCAGCTGTCACCTGAATGACCATGTCACAAACACCCTGTGGGCACGCACCGTGCCACGCACACACCCCCCACCCTGTGGTTGCACGCGGTTTTGAGGTCACCCGGGTCACACTGCCACGGCCGCCTCTGAGGTACCCGGTCACGTCGCTTTTGGAGGCGGATCCCCACGAAGCGAGGGACTGGGCCCCGGGGTGTGCGGCCCCACACGCTCACCTTGACTTACCGTCAGCAGGAGGCACATCCCGGCGGCCACGGCCCCTCCTTGCCGGGCGGGGCGGTTTCGCCTCTTCCACGTTTTGTGAGTGGAGAGTCACCAGCTCCCTGGCAGCTCCCGTGGCGGGCGCTCCTGGTCTCAGTGTTGGGGAAGGAAGGAGCATTTCTCGGGCACCTTCCCTGCTTGCCTTCCCTGCCTGCCTGAGGCCCGGTCCTGCCTCCCGCCCACGTCATGCCACGTCACGCCACGCCCCTCCACAGCCTGGCCCACGCCGCGCCCCCCTGCAGTCAGGAGCTGAAGCTGCGTGGGGTGTGTTCGCTCCTCTGTCTTCCCGTCGCTCGCTCCTCCGATAAAGCGAAACCCGGCGGGCACAGGGGTGGGTGGGTCTGGGATGGGCCTCGGACACGGGAGGTCCGGGATGAACGTTGCCGAGTGAAACGGTGAGGGTTTAAGGAATGAATCTCAGTCTGTCACAGTCAGTTCTGACCGGTGGCCACTGGGACCTTTTACAGACAGCTGGCCCGTCTCCCTTGTCTGGGTGCTTCCTCACTTGGTCACATTCAAGCAAGACCAAGCAAGACCAAGCAAGACCAAGCAAGATCATCAGCAAGACCAAGCACGTTGGTGTGCCTTGGCCGATGGGAGGCGCGCAGCCGTGGTGTGTGTGTGTGTCTGGAGCAGACGAAGGGCCGGCCTCTCTCCCCCAGGCTCTCGCCCCCTGCGAGCCTCAGTGCCAGGCTCCGCGCCGTGCCGCCCCTGCCAGCCGGGCTCTCCATGTCCCGTGTCTATGAACAGGCACCAGCCGCCGTGCCTCCCGGTGGCCGTGCCGTGTGAACCAGAGAGAAACAGGGAGCAGGTGGGGCTGAGACAGAGGGCTGGCTGGTCCCGCGGGCAAATCCAGGGGAACCTGCCTGACGCAGCGATGAATCAGTTTAAAAACTTGGTCCAGCCAAAACCAGTGTGGCTCAGTGGATAGAGCATCGGCCTGCGGACTGAAAGGTCCCAGGTTCGATTCCGGTCAGGGGCATGTACCTTGGTGGCAGGCACATCCCCAGTGGGGGGCGTGCAGGAGGCAGCTGATCGATGTCTCTCTCTCATCGATGTTTCTAACTCTCTATCCCTCTCCCTTCCTCTCTGTGAAAAATCAATAAAATATATTTTTTTTTAAATAAAAATTCGGTCCAGCCCGGCTGGTGTGGCTCCGTGGCTGAGCATCGACCTACCAACCAGGAGGTCGTGGTTCGATCCCCCATCCGGGCACATGCTGGGCGTGCAGAAGGCACCCAATCCATGATTCTCATCACTGATATTGCTCTCCCTCTCCCTGCCTCTCTGAAGCCAATCAAAGCACATTTTTTTTAAAGGCTGTGCAGAAACTGGACGAGGGAAAAGCCTCAAAAGGGGGCGCTGACCAGTCTGGAGATTCTGCCATCCACGCGAGACCCTGCTTCCTGCTCAGGACACCGATCCATCGCTGGACTCCGCCCCTGAGCCACCCGCCTCCCCCCTACTCTCACTCCCCTACCCCCGCTCCATTCCGAAGCCACACATCCACGGCCACACCACGCTTGGTCCTCAGGAACCCACGCCCAAATAAATAGCTTTTACTTATGATACATTACTGAGAACAGTAGAAATTGGCATCTCCCCCCTCCAGAAGCAGAAGCACCAGTCTGAGAAGGGACAGCACGAAGGGTGTCGTCGGGGACCCGGAGCGTCACCGCGAGGCGCACACGGGACCTCGCACAGCACAGACCAGCGGTTCTCCACCTTCCTCAGGCCGCGACCCTCGCACACAGCTCCTCATGGGGTGGTGACCCCCAACCATGACATGTTGCTCCTGTGATGCATTGTGATGTCAAAAATATCTGCCTTTTCCGATGGTCTTAGGCGACCCCTGTGAAAGGGTCGTTTGACCCCCAAGGGGTCGGGACCCACAGGTTGAGAACCGCTGGGACAGACCATGGGGAAGGAAGGCTGTTCTGTGTGCCGGACACGGGGAGGGCGGCCGTGGTGGCGTGCGGGAGAAGACGGTGACCACCCCCCGCTCCACGCCCGCTCCCCAGGAGGCATGGTATGCCAGGGGTGAGGGGTAGAGGAGGATCTTCTCTTGGGTCTGCCACTGGAACACCGAGACAGCTCACAGGTCCCCGACGGCGGGATCTCTGAGACAGGTCCGTTCCACCCGGGTGGGTGGCGGCTCCTTGTCCCGCAGCCTCAGGGATCCTGGGAGAAACCCACCGGGGGGGCGAGGGGGTGTTTCCTGTTCAGAACCGAGGGTCTCGCCCGGGCCTCCCGCGTTAGCCGACCACCTACTGTGCGCCGGGCCGCGCCGCCGGGGGCGACGGGATCCGGAGGAGAGAGAGACACGGCCCGCCTTGGAGGAGCTCACAGTCTAGTGGGGGGCACGGAGACGCTGACACGACGGGGCACGGAGGAAGACCGCCGGAGGGAGGGCGGCGGCGGCGGGGGGAGTCCTGTGCGGTCGGTCGGACGGACGGACGGACGGACGGCGGGGGCTAGGAATGGACGGTGAAGAGGGACGCCGTCCAGTGCAGGGACGGCCCGGCCGCTTCCGTATCATGTGACTTCCGCGAAGGCGGTGAGGTGGTTCTGTGGGGGAAAACGGGGGGAGAGAGAGAGGAAGGGCCAAGTCAGGGTCAGGGCGGGCCTGGCAGCGTCCGGGGCTGGGTGCTTCCGGCAAACGGTCACCGTATTCGCCCTCCCGGAGCCCGGCAGCTGCCCAGGGGGCAGGCTCCAGCCCCAGCCGGGGGCGTGCAGGAGGCAGCCGGTCCATATTTCTCTCTCTTATATTGTTGTTTTTCTCTCTCTCTCTCCCTTCCTGTCTCTCTAAAAAAAAAAAAACAAAATACAGTGGTACCTCGAGATACGAGTGCCCTAACATGAGATTTTTGAGATACCAGCCCTTTGCTTTGAAATACAAGCAACAGTTGAGATAGGAGTCATCGCGCGGATGGGCCGGCTGCACACGACCCACCCGTTTACCGCGACGCGAGCGTCTCATCGTTTCCCACGCCTCAAGGTGACGGAACGAATTAAACTCGTATCTCGAGGTACCACTGTAAAATAAAAACAACGCCTCCCCCTTCAGGGTGATGGGAAGAGGAAACAGCAGCTGTGTGCAAAAAGGCAGGCGTGTGTTTAACCGGGGCCCTGCGGGGCCTGGAATGTAGCAGGTTAGAAACCGCCGTTGGCCACGGCCGACCTCAGAGCAGAGAACGGGGCAGACACGCAGCGGGCAGCACGGAGACGCACGCAGAGAGAGGCACGTCACGCAGAGTCACGAGGAGAGGCGGTCATCGAGGGGGCGGCCCCCAGAATGTGCGCACCCTGCACGCCGGACGGCTCCACTGCTGTCTCTCTCTCTCTCTCTCTCTCTCTCTCTCTCTCTCTCTCTCTCTCTCTCAGACGGAATGCGTGGGAATGAGGGTGCAGACATTCTGGGGGGACACCCTGCATATATGTGTCCGTTCGATGACTGTCTGTTTCTGCCGTCACACGGGCAGAGGCTTGGGGTGCAGGGGGCAGGCGGGAAAAGGAGAAAGAGCTGCCCCCTCAGAAAGCAGCGCCCAAGTTCACAGCAAGTCCGAGAGCCAAATACCGAAGCGGGTCCCTGAGGGCAGGACCCGGGGAGCCGGCACCACCGGCCCTGAAAGCAGCCCCCAGCCTCCCTCCCGTGCGGCAAGCGCCGGGGTTAGACCGCACACTGACCCCTGAGGCTCTCTGCTCTGTGTGAACATCTGCACCGCAGCCCTGGCCAGTGGGGCTCAGGGGATAGAGCGTCGGCCTGCGGACCGAAGGGTCCCAGGTTCGATTCTGGTCCAGGGCACAGGCCCAGGTTGTGGGCTCCATCCCTAGAAGGGGGCGTGCAAGAGGCAGCTGATCAATGATTCTCACATCATTGATGTTTCTCTCTCTCCTTCCCTCTCCCTTCCTCTCTGACATCAAGAAAAACATATTAAAAAATAATCTGTCTCTCACTCTGGTGATTTCAGACAGCACTGCATTTGCTTAGGACATGCAATGTCGGGGTGACCTGCCACGGGCGGTTTATTTATTTGCCTTTGGAAAAATAGGGGGAAATGCAAAAAAAATAAAAAAGAGCAATTCATGTAGGAAAACACAAAAAGCCATTCTAGCCCGGCCAGCATGGCTCAGAGATTGAGCATGGACCTAGGAACCAGGAGGTCAGGGTTCCATTCCCGGTCAGGACACAGGCCCAGGTTGCAGGCTTGATCCCCAGGGTGGGGTACGTAGGAAGCAGCCGATCCACGATTCTCTCTCATATCTCTCCCCCTCTACCTCTCTCTCTGAAATTAATAAAAATACATTTATATTTATTTAAAAAAAAAAAAAAAACAGGAAGAGCCATTCCAGCCAGGGCTGTTGGGTTGCGGATGCTAAGCTCCGCTCATGCGTGCAAACTCGGTGGAAAAGGGAGCCCTGTTTGGAAGACAGAGGAGAACAGCGACCTCGGACCCAGAGCCCTTTGGGAGCCGAGGACCTGCCCAGAGGGAGGCGTCTTCGGTATTTGCCAGAGCCCAGCGGCTCGGCTCCAACACCAGTGCGCTCGCTCGGCGCACCTACGTTTATTGCCTTAATCGGAGGTGCTCGCGGCGGCTCATCCCCAGGACCCAGCCGAAGAGCCGAGCCAGACAGTCCTTCAGGGGCCGCCCCTGCGCCCGCTCCTCGCTGCCCTCCACCGGCTGGCCTCGGGACACCTACAAAACGCATGGGCGGAGTCTGAGGCCCTCGCGGCCCCGGGGTCAGGCCGAAGGCTGAGGTCAGATCCGGCCCCCCACTTCCTGCCCTGCCGGCGGCTCAGCAGCAGCCTTTGTGTTCGGACAGGAGGCTGTCAGGTTTGGGGCCTAACAGAAACCAGGATCTGTGCGTCCATGTCTGCCACTCAAGGACTCGGTCTCCAGCCCCCACGGGGGAAGCTGTGTGGCCGGTGGGCTTCAGAGTGCTGGCACGTGGGCCCCGGGCCACAGCGTGTGCACAACGACGCAGCCTCTCCCAGACCCGGCTCTCTCGTCCGTGCAATGGGGAGAAGACCGTTTACACGTGTGTTTGTTTTTTAAATTAAGAGCGAGTGAGGTCATATAGACACACAGCGGTCCAGGTCTTCGCAAACATCTCATTCTGGCCGTCGGTCACAGCCACAGAAGTAGCCTGACCGGCGTGGCTCAGGGGTTGAGCATCGACCTGTGAATCAAGAGGTCGCTGGTTCGGTTCCCCGTCAGGGCACAGACCCCGCGGCGGCCTGGCAGCACCTGAGAGCGGACAGGCCACGTTTCCTGTTGTGCAGCGTGCTTGGCCCTCGGGCTCCACGAAGTCCGGGGAGGGAAAGCCACTCCCTGCGGGCACGGGAACGCCGCCGAGAGGACGGCAGGCCCAGCCCATGTGTCCAGGGTCGCTGTCCACAGGCGAGGGAGTGCCATGTTTAGGAGAGAGTGCGTTCCCCAGCTCAGCCCCCGTCACCGCCTCCACAGAAGCCACCGCCCAGTGACCCCACCCACCCACCCACCCAGACGCTCCACCAGCATGGCCCTGAGCATGGGGCACGGTACTCAGCTGGCAGCACGGGTCCCAGACGTCTGGGGTGGGACCTCCCTGCCCCCGGGTCCTCAGGCCTGAACCCTCGCCGGCCACGGGGACACGGGGACCCATCGCCCCCTCGCCCAGGCCAGGGTCACATCTCAGAACGCAGACGCGGCGACGCGGACGGACGGACAGACGGTACCTTCTCCAGGGGGCTCTCCACCCGCGGGATGCTGATCATGGGCGTGTGCGCCAGGTCCGCCAGCGGCAGGGGCTCCCGCGGGGGGTGTCTTCCTCTGAAGTTGTTCACCACGCACACCACCTGGCGGGCAGGGCAGGAGACCTCGCATCAGCACGGCCAGGCCCACGAGGGCGACAGTGACTCATGAGCGGCCCCGAAAACCCCACCCCAGTACCGGAGCACGACACGGCTCGAACGTGATGTGTACGTGACTGCACACCCAGACCCAGCTAGCGTGCATTTGAAATAGGTGCATGTGTGTTCAAAAAACCCACCAATTGTCAGCTTAGGCCCGGGGTACCAGTCAGTGGCTGAGCATCACCCCATGAACCGGGAGGTCACCGTTCGATTCCCGCTCAGGGCACGTGGCTGGGGTGCAGGCTCGATCCCCAGTGGGGGGCATGCCAGTGGCAGCCCATCGATGATTCTCTCTCCTCATGGGTGTTTCTCTCTCCCTCCCTCTCTGAAATCAATAAAGATGTATTTTTTAATATATCTTATTGATTTTTTTTAATAGAGAGGAAGGGAGAGGGATAGAAAGTTAGAAATATCAATAAGAGAAAGACATAGATCAGCCGTCTCCTGCACGCCCCCTACTGAAGATGTGCCTGCCACAAAGGTACATGCCCTTGACCGGAATGGAACCTGGGACCTTTCAGTCCGCAGGCCGACACTCACTATACACTGAGCCACACCGGTTTTGGCTAAAGACGTATTTTTAAAAGTACATAGCTCGCCAAAACCGGTGTGGCTCAGTACATAGAGAGCATCAGCCTGCGGACTGAAAAGTCCCAGATTCGATTCCGGTCAAGGGCATGTGCCTGGGTTGCGGGCACATCCCCAGTGGAGGGTGTGCAGGAGGCGTCTGATGGATGTCTCTCTCTCATCGCTATTTCTAACTCTCTATCCCTCTCCCTTCCTCTCTGTAAAAAAAATCAATAAGATATATTTTAAAAAATTAAAAAAAAAAAAACGTAGCTCAGTTCATCACGACCATGTTGTGATTCCAAAATGCTCCTTCCATCAGTTAGCCCACGCTCCACCGAATCCAAAAATAGCGCGGGAACCTCATAGAAATGCAGAGCAGGCTGCCCTTTCCCAGCGCGGCTCACCTACAGCTAAATCTCAGCGCTAATTATCTCCCCGCGGCCAAGGTCACCGAGCCGTCCTCGGAAACCCTCCCCCACTCCGCGGCACACGCTCCTCCAGTGACGCCTCTGAGGGAGCCGGGCCGCGGTCCCTGGTCGTGCCTGGTGGACTCGCATTTCCATAGCAGCTCCCGGCCCCTCTGAGGCGAGCAGGCCTTTCCCTGATGGAACGGGCCCTGCTGGCCGGGAAAGTCCCCACTCGGCCCTCAGCCCCTGCCCGAGCCGCTGGGAGGCGCCTGGCCTTGGAAACGGGGGTTCTGGGTGACCTGCTGGGGAGACTCTGGCTCTGACAGGTGCTCTGCGGAGGCGCAGGGGCACCCACCCCAGTGCAGGCTCGTGAGGGAGGCAACCCATCAATGTGTCCCTCTCAAGTCAATGTTTCTCTCTCTCTCTCTCTCTATAAAAACTCACTGGAGCCGAAACCAGTGTGGCTCAGCGGAGAGAGTGTCGGCCTGCGGACTGAAAGATCCCAGGTTCAATTCCGGACAAGGGCTTCTATCTTGGTGGTGGGCACATTCCCAGTGGGGGGCGTGCAGGAGGCGGCTGATGGATGTTTCTCTCTCATCGATGTTTCTAACTCTCTGTCCCTCTCCCTTCCTCTCTGTAAAAGATCAATATAATATATTAAAAAATAATAATAGCCAAAACCGGTTTGGCTCACAGTGGATAGAGCGTCAACATGCGGCCTGGAGGGTCCCAGGTTCAATTCTGGTCAAGGGCATGTATCCTGGTTGCGGGCACATCTCCAATGGGGGCGTGCAGGAGGCGGCTGATCAATGTCTCTCATCGATGTTTCTAACTCTCTATCCCTCTCCCTTCCTCTCTATAAAAAAAATCAATAAAAATATATAAAAAATAAAATAAAATAATAAAAAATAAAACCTCACTGGAAAAACACCCTCAGGCGAGGATGAACAGCACACACACCCCCTGCACTCCGTCCTAACCGCACACGCACACGCACACGCTCCCCGGTACTCACCAGGAACACGGCTATGGCGATGCCGACCAGGAAGCCGGCGATGACGTCGGCCCAGTGGTTGCGGTGCTCGGCCACGCGGTTGAGGCCGGTGAGGAAGGCCAGGCACAGCAGGCCCAGGCACAGCACGGGCTTGGCGAGGCGCGTGCCCTTGGCTTGGATGGTGCTGGTGATGTACATCTGAAACAGCAACGGGACACGCTGTGCACGCGGCCGGCCCGCGGACGCGCCTCCCACGCGCGTGTACGTACGTGCACACGTGTTTACCGACACGCACATGCCTGCCTGCGGGGTTCGACGCTGCACGACGTGTTACTAAGCGTTGGAAGGATGCTTCTTAAAAGCAGAACTGAAGGGCGGTGGGTGTTTCATTCCACGTGCCCCAAATCTACTCGTACCTCGTTCTTATGGGATAGATGCATCACTCCGCCATCCCAAGGGACCTTGTGTTTAAGCATCCAGTGCTCCTGCTTTATATGAATTTGCATTTCAGATCAATATCGTTAGCAGGGGAACGCTGAGGAAGCTGTGTTCTCTTTTATTTTTTATTGTATTTGAGAGAGAGAAACATCGATGTGAGAGAAACAGATTGCTTGCCTCCTGCATGTGCCCCAACCAGATTGAACCCCAAACCTAGGTATGTGCCCTGACCAGGAATCCAACCCACCACCGTTTGGCCTACAAGCTGATGCTCCAACCCACTGGGCCACACCGGCCAGGGCTGAAGACGTGTCCTTCACATTTCCATTTTATGAGAGGAGGCATACTCGACAAAAGCAAAACGTGTGAATATAGGCATTAAAAAGTAAAACGGAGCACATGTTTACTGCGCAGTTAGGACTTTAACGACGGAATTTACGGTTCCACACAGTGCCAGGACTTGTATTATGTTGATATCCGAAATTGGAAAATGACTTTGCATTTTATTGGCCACAATGAGGGCAGCACAGAAGCTTAAATACAAACAGAAAACGTCAGCTAAACGCAAAACAAAACCATGAGCAGATGCACACATCTGAGGCATGTCCACATGTGCAAACAATGAGCAGATGCACACGTCTGTGGTACACTCAGGAAAAACTCGGTTCTCCCCCTAATCCGATGGATTCTGTAGCGCCAGTGCTCATCCTGTAACCCGCGTCGCTATGGAAACCAGCGGGCTGAGGGCCAGGGAAGGGTCAGTTACTACTCACGTCCTGTGAGGCGATTATAACGGGAGCTCTGACACGGAGGCACGTTGTAGGGTGCCGGTGTCCGTATGTGGCCAGTTCTGGTAGCACACACCCAGACACACACTAGCCCGGGGTCCTGAGTTTAATAAGAAATACGTTTGCCGGCCCCGGCCGGCGACTCAGCGGTTAGAGCATCACCCCAGTAGGTCCAGGTGGCAGGTTTGATCCCCGCTCAGGCCACTGACAAGAGTCACCCGCTGCGTGCATGGGTAAGAAACAACAATCGTGCTTCTCTCTCTGAAAATCAAGAGTTTCCTAAGAGAGGAAACGCAGATCGATGCTCACAGCACCCGTTCTGGCAGCCATGGTCGGAGGGTATGGAACTCAGCCAGTACCTTCTCTCCCGTTGCTGGCGGCTGAGCCTGTTTATTATTCATTCATTCATTCATTCATTTTTAAAATATATTTTATTTTATTTTACAGAGAGGAAGGGAGAGGAACAGAGAGTTAGAAACATTGATGAGAGAGAGAGACATCGATCAGCCGCCTCCTACACGCCCCCTACTGGGGATGTGCCTGCCACCAAGATCCACGCCCTCGACCGGAATCGCACCCGGGACCCTTCAGTCCGCAGGCCGACGCTCTATCCACTGAGCCAAACCAGTTTCGGCAATTTATTTATTTTTAAAATGTATTTTATTAATTTTTCACAGAGAGGAAGGGAGAGGGATAGAGAGTTAGAAACATCGATGAGAGAGAGACATCGATCAGCCGCCTCCTGCACGCCCCCCACCAAGGTACCTGCCCTTGACCGGAATCGAACCTGGGACCCTTCAGTCCGCAGGCCGACGCTCTATCCACGGAGCCACACCGGTTTCAGCCTTTTGCACTTCTTCACGTCTGCCTGGACTCGGAACACGGGAGGAAAATTCCAGCGTTTCCCCCTGAAACGGTGCAGCTCTTGGGTGCCGCTCTGTGCGCCTTCCAGCCAAGCCTAATGCGGTTATCTTTACGGAACGCCAGCTTAATCCGGGCTGGCAGACGAGGGAGTGATGGCGCAAGAAGGGAAGGAGCGCGCCGGACACGGGACGGGAATGGATTACTTACGCTCCCTCAGTTTTTTAATTCACTTAGGAAACCAGCGAGGTTAGCCAGATGTCCAGCTGCGGCGAAAACAGAACGCCAACCCCCGAAGCGCCCGGAAATGCTGCGAGTTTAGGAAATTTAATGAAAAGGGTTGCACAGGTCTCCCTGGTGTGTTTACGCCGATGTACGTACGTTGAGACGGCAATGCTTTGGATATAATCTGTCCAAGTACATTCCTAAAATTAATTTCACCTTTTCAAAGCATTTTTTTTAAAAAGTATATTTTATTGATTTCTTACAGAGAGGAAGGGAGAGGGATGGAGAGCTAGAAACATGGATGAGAGAGAGACATCGATCAGCCGCCTCCTGCACGCTTCCCACTGGGGATGTGCCCGCCACCGAGGTACATGCCCTTGACAGGAATGGAGCCTGGGACCCTTCAGTCCACAGGCCGACGCTCTATCCACTGAGCCACACCGGTCAGGGCTCACAGCATTTTTTAATGTGACGGCTAGGAAATGAAAAACCACAGATGCGGTCCGTCGGAGGCTGCTGCTGGACAATGAACCTCCTAATTCTGCCGGACGATGCTGATCTTGCCAAGAGCACCCTCACTCAGCGGAAATGAAAACTCTTATCAGTTGATATTCAAAAAGCACTGGACCGGCTGGTCTACTGACCGCTCTGTTATTATTATTAAAACAATTCTTTTTAGGACGGAGATGCTGGAAAGCAAACATGGTCTCCCTCATAGAAAGACGATGTGGACAGGAGGCCAGAAGGCTGGCTGGTTAACAACCTTAATTGCTCTGAAAGGTGAGAGCTAATCACTCCCTATTTAGTGGAGACATTGTTAGCTGAAGCGCCTCCACCTGTTTGCCTCGTGTAAATTCCTGTTAGCGGGATTTCCTGCCTCGGAAAGGCTGTGGGTGTGTCCCAAAGTCTCAGTGTAAGGGATGGCCAGGCCAGAGCAGGAGGTAGTCTTCCCACTAGAGGTGGGCTCCCGCCTGGCCCCCGCTATTCCCGAATTAACACTTTCCTAGTCTCTCCTTTCATTTGCGTGCGGCCTCCTCCAGAACCCGGAACCGGAACCCGGAACCACGCGGGACGGGAAAGAGGTGCCCACCCCCACGGAGGGTTCAGTAACCCCAGAATGCTCTCCCTCCTGGAAACCCACTGCATTTGCACCAATAGGCACAGGGGTCCTCCTTCCCCCCGAAAGTTCTCAGGAAAGTCTGAGAGAAGAAGCCTGCCATCAGATCACCCCCAAGCCCTCTGGTGGAGAGCCAGGTGCTCGGGGAGGGACCCCGATGCT
>PVJN01018356.1:24762-39187 GCA_004026805.1 Lasiurus borealis
ACCGTACTCTCTTACAACATCCCCCCCCCCCCCATGCCAGGTCTATTCTCACGCTCCCCGAGCTGTCTCCGGGGACGCGGAGAGAGGCAGACCTGCCCTCAGGTTCAAAGAGAACAGCACGCCAATGCTGGTAAAAAGCCCACGTCCCCGGCAGCGGGAGGCGGGCTGGGTTGCCATGGCAGCCGCCCACACGCCCCAGGCTCAGGGTGGCGGGGCCGGGAACAGCCGTGAGCAGGGCACAGCACCCATTGTTACAGAGACGGCGGTTCCGTCCGTGTAATTACAGGCCCGCTCCTGACTGACGGGCGGACGCCGCGTGATTTAAGATTCCCGAGGGTGTGGGTGTTTCTACCTGCTTCTTCTCTGAACGTCTCTGCCCCCTGAGCCCTGGGCCTCTGCCTTCAGGGAGGTGGGGACCGGGCAGGGGGGGGGTGCAGGGTGGGCAGGAAGGAAGTCACCTGACCCCCGCCCCCCACCCGTGGGGCTCAGGGACGGAGTGATCCCCTCTCTAGAACGTTCTGAATCACGGACTAGGGGGCAGTGGGTGGTTCTGTGGTTCCAGACAGGTCCCTTCGCCTCATCCCCATTGGTGACGCGGGCGTGGGGAGAGGACGTGCCTCAAGGAGCCGCTGAGAGAGCCCAGTACGTTCATACGAAGGACAGATCGTTACGCAGCTAATAACAATAAAGGAAGGATACCTTGCGACGATGCTTACACAAGAATCCTAGCTAATAACAGAGTGATATGCAAATTGACCATCACTCTGACACACAGGATGGCTGCCATAAGATGGTCAGCAGGAGAGGGCAGTTGTGAGCAATCAGGCTTGCAGGGGAGGGCAGTTGGGGGGGAACCAGGCCTGCAGGGGAGGGTATTTGGGGGAGGGACCAATCCTGGAGGAGAGGGTAATTGGGAGGAACCAGGCCTATAGTGGAGGGCATTTGGGAGAGGTCCAGGCTTGGAGGTGAGAGCAGTTAGGGAAGACCAAGCCTGCAGGGGAGGACAGTTGGGGGTGACCAGGCCAGCAGGGGAGGGCAGTTAGGGGTGACCAGGCTGGCAACGGAGGGCAGTTAGGGGTGATCAGGCCTGCAGGGGAGAGCAGTTAGGGACTATCAGGCTGGCAGGGGAGCAGTTAGACGTCGATCAGGCTGGCAGGGGAGTGGTTAGGGGGTGATCAGGCTGACAGGCAGAAGTGGTTAGGGGCAATCAGGCAGGCAGGCAGGCGAGCAGATGGGAGCCAGCAGTCCTGGATTATGAGAGAGATGTCTGACTGGGATTGGGCTTAAATGGGCAGTCAGACATCCCTTTAGAGGTCCCAGATTGGAGAGGGTGCAGGCTGGGCTGAGGGACACTCCTTCCCCTCCCCAACGCCCCCCCTGCACAAATTCCATGCACCAGGCCTCTGGTTAGTGTATAAATTAGCAACAAGTGCAGCATATCGTGCCTGGCACGTGGTAAATGCTCAGTCAATGTTATTGTTATCGCTACAAACATCCCCAGGAGAACTTTCTAGAAAAGGAGGGCCCCTTTTCCCGCCCCCTCAGTGACCTTTGTGGTGTGAATAAGCAGCGAGGAGCCGTCTACCTCTCTTCGTGGTGCTCCTGTGACGTTCATGGGACTGACTGTGCATCCAGCCCCATTGGACAGGGACAGACCCGGTCTCCCACGGAAACGCAGGCAGCGACGTTTCCGACACATCCCACTCCCCACGCATCCCCTCACGAGAGCCAACCGACGGTTCACTTCCCCCCCGGCACCCCTGGCTCTGGGTGAACACGCAGCCAACGGCCGCAGGAGCTGCCTGAGGGGGTCCCGGCTGGGCTGGGGCCAGGCCCCGCTTACCGTCAGGTACACGGCCGCGTACACGCTGAGCGCCGCCTCCTTGGAGGGGAAGGTCTTGCGGGCGCGCAGCACCAGCTCGGGGTCGCCGGTGCAGGCCTCGGCGCCGCTGATGAACTGCGTGAGCTGCTGGCAGCCCAGCGCCGTGTAGTTGGGCCGGCACAGCGTCAGGAAGTGGGGCGCCAGGTTCCCCGTCACCACCTGCCCGGCGTTCACGAAGATGTCCGTGGCGAACAGGCCGAACGTGTAGATGCCTGCAAGCAAGCGCAGCCGGTGAGCGTGCCAGGGCCCGTGCCTCGGTTTCCCCGTGAACCCCCGGGACCCTCCCTGAGGCCGGCCTCCCTCCCTCCCCCCCTACACACACGGCTCCCCATGCACCTCCGGCCCCTGGAGGTGAGGGTGCGCCACTAGCTCACCTCCCCACTGGCCATTCTGCACATCTTTATGTGGGAGACAAGACGACACCTTCTCAGCCTGGGTTTGGGGCTTAGTTTGGGTTTTTATTTTATTTTGTTTGTGTTTTTTTTTTAATATATTTTTATTGATTTTTTTACAGAGAGGAAGGGAAAGGGATAGAGAGAAACATCGATGAGAGAGAGAAACATCGATCAGCTGTCTCCTGCACACCCCCCAACTGGGGATGTGCCCGCCACCAAGTTACATGCCCTTGAATTGAACCTGGGACCTTTCAGTCCGAAGGCTGATGCTCTCTCCACTGAGCCAAACCGGTTTCGGCTGGGGCTGAGTTTTTATAAATGGGGCCAGGGCTTCCTAGCGAGGCCTGTCACCTCAGTCTGTACTGGTCGCCATTTTGAAAGTATTTTTTTCAGCATATTTTTACTGATTTCAGAGAGGAAGGGAGAAGGAGAGAGACAGGAACATCCATGATGAGAATCATGGATTGACATGGCCTTCTGCACGCCCCCCACTGGGGATGGAGCCTGCAACCCGGGCCTGTGCCCTGACTGGGAATGGAACCCTGACCTCCTGGTTCCCAGGTCGACACTCAACTGCTGAGCCGAGCCGACTGGGTGGACATATGTTTTATCTTTCCCAACGGGAAGCAAAGCAAGCGGTCTCCCTGGATGGTGCCCTGGAACCTGCCCAGCCCACTCTTCACGCCTGTGGCGGGCCTGTTAGTGGTCGAACCCCATGCCTCTCCATCTTCACCGACATGCCCTGCAGCACGCTGCTTTCAGACCCACGTTCTTAAAGCCTCACGCCAGCGAGGAACCTAGTCCCCCCGCCTTATCTTTTATGGGTTACAACCTGTGCGTGGCGAACAGCTAGCAGGGTCTCCTAAGACCATCAGAAAACACAGACATTTACATTAAGATTCATAACAGTAGCAGATTACAGTTAAGAAGTAGCGACAAAAATAATGTTATGGCTGGGGATCACCACAACATAAAGAACTGTATTAAAGGGTTGCGGCCTTAGGAAGGTTGAGAACCACTGGGTTACATGTTAATTACCACAACTGGGGCAATTTAGTGAACAATAAAGCCATTGAAGTGGTGAGTTTTTCAACGATCGTCACAGAATGAACATTCACTTCCTCTGGTTACCCCAAAGGCATTCAATTAGGTCCATGGATTTGATTTTCTCTCCCTGTCGGTTTTACTCAAACACCAGAAACATTTTCTAAATACAATGTCAGCCGAAACCGGTTTGGCTCAGTGAATAGAGCACCGGCCTACGGACTGAAGGGTCCCAGGTTCGATTCCGGTCCAGGGCATGTACCTTGGTTGCGGGCACATCCCCAGTAGAAAGCGTGCAAGAGGCAGCTGATCGATGTCTCTCTCTCTCATCGATGTTTCTAACTCTCTGTTCCTCTCCCTTCCTCTCTGTAAAAAATCAATAAAATACATTTTTTAAAAATGTTTACAAAATAAACACATAGCCAAAACTGGTGTGACTCAGTAGATAGAGCGTCAGCCTGCGGACTGAAGGGTCCCAGGTTCGATTCCAGTCAAGGGCATGTGCCTTGGTGGCAGGCACATCCCCAGTGGGGGGCGTGCAGGAGGCAGCTGATCGATGTTTCTCTCTCATGGATGTTTCTGAGTCTCTATCCCTCTCTCTTCCTCTCTGTAAAAAAGTCAATAAAATATATTAAATAAATAAATAATAAATAAAAAAATGCAATGTCATTGGCCATTATTGTCAGAACCTATCTTTTGCCCTGCTGGGTATGTCAGTTGGTTGGACAGATATATAGATAGATGATAGATAGATAGATAGATAGATAGATATGTATATAGATAAGTAGGTATGTATATAGATAGATAGATAGATGTGTACATATATGTTTATATATACATACTATATACATCTATCTAAATATATATATATAGAGAGAGAGAGAGAGAGAAAGAGTGTGTGTGTGTGTGTGTGTGTGTTAGGAAGAGAGAGAGAGAGACATTGATCGGTCGCCTCCCCTATGGACCCTCACTGGGATCGAGCTGGCCAGCTGGTGGTGCCTGGGATGACGCTCCAGCCCACCGAGCCCCCCCGTCCATAAAATGACGACGCGTCGCGCACGTACCGAGAAAGCGCACGGTGCGCCGCACCAGCGGGTTGATGTAGAAGCAGTCCCCGGTGAGGATCGTCTTCTCCTGGCTGTCGAAGTCCCTGGTGGCCAGCTGCAGGCAGAACACGGCCGTCTCCCCGACGATGATCTGGCCACAGGACAAAGGAGGGAGACCGTGAGGTCCTACCCAACACCAGCGGAACGTCTTACTTCAAACGCCACAGAGCCGAGACCGGTGTGGCTCAGGGGACAGAGCGTCGGCCTGCGGACTGAGAGGTCCCGGGTTCGATTCTCGTCAAGGGCATGTACCTTGGTTGCGGGCACATCCCCATGGGGCGTGTGCAGGAGGCAGCTGATGGATGTCTCTCTCCCATCGATGTTTCTAACTCTCTCCCTCTCCCTTCCTCTCTGTAAAAAAATCAATAAAATATATTTTAACAAAAAACGCTCCCCTTTGCGTTCCGCCTGAAGCTCCCGCCTCCCTTCTGCAGGCCCAGCTCTTCACACCTGGCCGCGTCCGTCCTGCGAGCCGGTTCCGCTGGCCGCGCCGTTAACCGGCTGCCTCCCCCGCTTCCTCTGCCACCCGCAACGTGTTTTCTCACCAAGCTCCTTCCCTTCTCCCTCTGCGGGAGCCACGCCAGGACGCTAACGAGCGCGTGCACATCCTCCACCGCGTGCCAACCGGCGAGCCCCACCCCCGCTGGCTGTGCCAGTGCCGGCCACAGGGACCCTGCGGTCACTTCCCCGGGAACGGAGCCCTGGACGGCAGGCCGGCCTGGGGCAGGAGGACAGAGCGTCTGGCCAGAGAGCCGAGCACACTGATCCTTCATTCCGCAGCCGGGACCCTCTCAGGGCTCCACCTTCCAAGACGGGCAGGGCTCCACTTCCAGCCACACTTCCCGAAAGGAACCCCATAGCGTGTCCCCAGAGCGTGCCACACACAGGTGTGTGTCCCTGTAATCTCCGGTTTCTGGAGAGGCGACGGGAGACGTCCATCCATCGCACAGGTGAGCGCACCAGGCATGCTAGTGAGAACAGGCAGGTCAAGCTGACCGGACTGCAGAAAGCACAGCAGCGACAGGAGCAGACACAGCCGTGCCCGTGCCAGCGTTACCGGTGCGCACGCCAGTGTCCACACGCGCACAAACGTTGATCTGTGAGCGCTGCTAATTTTGCAAATAGCGGCTTAGGATCATACAGGATGCATGTCACTGCCTTAACTTTTGTCTTAAGCCACCCTGGAGGGTATGTTTTACTGATTTTAGAGAGAGAGGGAGGGAGAAGGGAAGGGAAAGGGGGAGGGGGAGGGGGAGGGGGGAGGGAGACATTGACATAGGAGAGAAACATGGATTGCTTGCCTCTCATACACACGCACCCTGAGTATCCAACCGCAACCTAGGAAGGTGCCCTGACCCGGAATTAAAGGGACAACCTCTCAGTGCACGCGAGCATGCTCCAACCCATGGGGCCACGCAGGCCGGGGCTGAATTAATTCCTTCCTGACTGTCTAATGAAAAGCTGATTTCAGCCGAGACTGGTTTGGCTCAGTGGATGGAGAGTCGGCCTGCGGACTGAAGGGTCCCAGGTTCAATTCCGGCCAAGGGCATAAGCCTGGGTTGTGGGCTCAGTTCCCAATACGGGGTGTGCAGGAGGCAGCCGATGAATGATTCTCTCTCATCATTGATGTTTCTATCTCTCGCTCCTTCTCCCTTCCTCTCTAAAATCAATAAAGAAATATATTTTAAAGAGAGAGAGATGCCTGCACTGAGTCTCCTGTGCCCCCTCTTAGTCGATAACTGCTAATGGAAAGGCCCGGGCGACAGGGAAGGCATGACTCAGCTCGCCTGCACCCGGCCGGCCCTCCGATCCCCGGCAGAGCCCCGAAAACAGCCCCCCACGCACCTGTGGGCGGGCCCGCTGCAGAGCGGACGGGCAGCGTGATTCACAAAACAGGAAGGAGACGGAGGGCCCTTTAACCAGCCCGGGTGGGTGCCGTTGGGGGGAAACAGTGCGGGGACAGAGAACACGCTGGGGAAAGGAGCTCGGCGGTGCCAGAGGGGAGACAGAGGTTTCCATGATTTTCTTTTTCTTTTTTTAAATATATTTTATTGATTGTTTACAGAGAGGAAGGGAGAGGGATAGAGAGTTAGAAACATCGATGAGAGACATCGATCAGCTGCCTCCTGCACGCCCCCCACTGGGGATGTGCTCGCAACCAATGTACATGCCCTTGACCAGAATCGAACCTGGGACCCCTCAGTCCACAGGCCGACGCTCTATCCACTGAGCACACTGGTTTCGGCGGTTTCCATGGTTTTCTAAACAAAGTGGGAGCCCGGCCCGTATGGCTCCGTGGATGAGCGCCGTCCCAGGCACCTGGAGGTCACAATCCAACTGAGGGTCAAGAGCACAGGCCCAGGTTGGGGGTTCAATTCCCAGTGGGGGCGGCACCATCCATGTTTCGCTCTCACACCCATGTTTCTCCCTCTCTCTCTCTCTCTCTCTCTCTTTCTCTCTCTCTCCATTCCTCTCTCTGGAGTCCATGAATACGCCCTTGGTAAGGGTTCATTTAAACACTGTTAACGAGAGGGAGAGCCTTGGTCATGACGAGAGGCCTAGCTAGGCAGCAAGTTCCCTCAAACCCCACACACCTCTCCTCCCCAAAGCGGGGGGAGTGCCCGGCCTCGGGATCTGTATGCCAGCCCTCACCCCGCGCAGTGGGAGGGATCCCCGAGGCGTCACGTGGCGAAGGGAGAGGAACAGGGGCTCTTTGTCCAAGACCAGAGGGGGCCCGAGTGCTGACTGAGTCTCTTCATTCTCGCTGGTGCCGAGCACCCCCAGGCCGAAACAGCTCCCCAGGCCCCAGCACTACCGGGCACCGTATTGGTGCAACGACAGACTTCAGGCTCTGTGCTCGAAGGAACCGCCCGCCGGACACACTTCCCGCCCTGCGATGACCAGCGTAAGGTGCGTGAGGCATGCCCCACACCCCCGGCTTACTCTCCCGGGGACGGGCAGAGGGCACAGAACCCCGAGTCCCTGGCTGAACCCCTCACTCAGGGCTTCCTCTACCGAACACACGGCACTTAGGAGGCGCCGGCCGCTCGGCCCGCTGGTGATGGGCATTACGTGGCCATGGTGACCTCGTCACCACGGAGGTCAGCGGCGTCTGGAAAACCATCCCCGCAAACAGCCGGGCAGGGCACCGGGTGGCACGGCTCAGGTCGGCCGGCAATGCCCCGGCTGGGAGAGGCTCACCCAGCGTGGTGGGGCGCAAAGAAGAAAGAGCCACGGGAGCAAACAGTGGGTACAACCCACCAGAGAGGGTGCGTGCGAACAGGAGACAGCGCCTCCCTCGCTCCCCGGGTGCGATGAACATGCCCCGTGTCCTCCCCTGATCACAGTGCACACACATCACCGGCGTCTACTCGAGAGGAAGAGCCACCGCTTACTCAGCGTGTCACGCGTGCTCACTGCGAATTCCTTTTTTAAAATATACCGTATTTTTCGACGTATAAGACGGCTTTTTAACCCAGGAAAATCTTCTCAAAAGTCGGGGGTGGTCTTATACGCCGGGTGTCATCTTATAGGGCAGGTATATCCCAAACTCTTTTATATATATATATATATATATATATATATATATATATATATATATTATTGATTTTTTTATAGAGAGGAAGGGAGAGGAATAGAAAGTAAGAAACATCAATGAAAAAGAGAGACATCAATCAGCCGCCTCCTGCATGCCCCCCACTGGGGATGTGCACGCCACCAAGGTACATGCCCCCGACCGGAATCGAACCTGGGACCTTTCAGTCCGCAGGCCGATGCTCTATCCACTGAGCTACACCGGTTTCGGCTATCCCAAACTCTTTATTTTAACTGGAAAAGTTGGGGGTCATCTTTTATACGCCCAGTCGTCTTATATGCCGGAAATATGGTATGTTTATTGATTTCAGAGTAGAAGGGAGAGGGAGAGAGAGAGAGAAACATCAATGCTGAGAGAGAATCATGGATCGGCTGCCTCCTGCACGCCCCCCACTGGGGATGGAGCCTGCAACCCGGGCCTGTGCCCTGACCTGGAATCGAACCCTGACCTCCCGGGTCGCTGCAGCCAGCCGGGCTACCGTGAACTGTTACACAGCGCCGTGCTCACTGCTGCCCTCCCACCTTACACGGGCAGGAGGCTGGGAGACGCAGCTCCTTGTCCACTGAAGGGCAGTGAGACCACGCATGACCATAGCGACCTCTTCCTGGCACGGTGCCCACTGAGGAATCAGTCTGAGGCGACCTGGACTTAACAGTGGCACCGACACCGTCCCCGGGACCCCTCATTTCTCCCCAATGAGTGGGAGGCTCTTCCCAACACTCCGACAGCCCCCAGACACACGGAATTCTCTGGAAAGACGGTGCTGGGCACGGAGCCCCCTCTGTCTCGTTAGTTAGTTAGTTAGTTAGTTAGTTAGGAGACCACCTCTTCCCGTGGCCCAGTGTCTGCTATTCTTCTCACAGCAAACTCTGAAATCAAAAAGCAAAAAGCATGAAACTCTCCTTCCTGTCGAAACCGGGGTGGCTCCCTGGACAGAGCATCGGCCTGCGGACTGAAGGGTCCCAGGTTCAATTCCGGTCAAGGGCATGGACCTTGGTTGCAGGCACATCCCCAGTGGGGGGTGTGCAGGAGGCTGCCGATCGATGTTTCTCTCTCATCCATGTTTCTAACTCTCTGTCCCTCTCCCTTCCTCCCTGTGAAAATCAATACAAATATATTTTTTTTAGAAAAAGAAAAAGAAACTCTCCTTCCTTCTTCCGCCACCGCAGAGCGGGGTGCTAGACTGGCGGAGCCACGCCACCAGTGGGCGGGTGGCACCCCCACCGGCCTAGGCGGCTCCTGGACCCCGAAAATCTGCCCACGGGGTGCTGCTCGGACGTGCCAAGTGATGGGTGGTCTCCAAGGGGCGTTCGCACCCACCTGCTTCTCCCAGCAGCTTGGGGGTGGGGGGCAGTCAGTCAACCTTTTTTTTCAGGGAAGGCACCTGGCTGGGAGAAGCCCCAGGGATGGAGGTGGGGGTGGGGGTGGAGGTGGGGAGAGAGAGAGAGGCGCAGGGGGGAGGGAGGAGAGAGAGAGAAGCACCAATGATGAGAGAGGGTCATTACTCGGTCGCTACCTGCACGTCTCCTCCTGGGGATCGAGCCTGCCACCTGGCCTGTGCCCTTGACCAGAACTGAACCAGGGCCCCTCCAGTCCGCAGGCCGGCGCTCCGTTCCCTGAGCCACACCAGGCAGGCGAGAGAGCGATTCTTACGGAGAATCCGCTCTGGGCCACGGGTGGTACTTCTTTATTACATCTAATTTAATACTCAACACCCTGTGGCTTACACACCGGAGGCCTAGGCAGCTGCGGGAACTCGTCCAAGGTCACCCTGTGGCTCAAGGTCACGCTGAGGTCCAAGGTCACCCAGCAAGAAGGCTCCCCAACCGCTACCACCACGGCAGGCCGGGCTTGGAGTCGAAAGCGGGATTTGTTAGACGCCACCCTGGTCCCCACGCCAGCACCACAGAAGAGCGATAACATTGAAAAAAAAGCCTGGCTTTCCGGGGTGAGAAACCCCCGTTTACCGAGAACGGAACCGAACCAAACCTCAGCGTGGGGCAGCGAGGGGAGCAACTTTCCAAAATCAGAGAAACCGCCGATTCTGAGCCCATGGACTGTGGTTGACAGGAGCGAGACGGAAGCCACGTTCGAAAGAGCCCTGCATGAGAAACCCAGCCTCCTGTGCCAACGGGAACGGCCGAGTCGGTTAAACTCTGGGCAGAGAATGTTTGCCTGTGGTCCTTGGGCCAAGCCCTTGATCTGTAAGTCTCCTTTTCCCAAGTGGCAGGTGACAATAATAATCATCATCGCTCTCCATCCGGCCGGTGTGGCTCAGGGGCTGAGCGTCCACCTAGGAACCAGGAGGTCAGGGTTCCATTCTCGGTCAGGGCACAGGCCCGGGTGGCGGGCTCCATCCCCAGGGTGGGGCGTGCAGGAGGCAGCCGGTCCATGATTCTCTCTCACCATGGATGTTTCTCTCTCTCTCCATCTCCCTTCCTCGCTGTAAAAAATCAGTAAAATATACAGTGGTACCTCGAGATACGAGTTTAATTCGTTCCGTCACCTTGAGGCGTGGGAAACTATGAGACGCTAGAGTCACGGTAAACCAGTGGGTTGTGTGCAGCCGGCCGATCCGCGCGATGACTCCTATCTCAACTGTTGCTCGTATTTCAAAGCAAAAATCGCTCGTTCGACGGCTCGTATCTCAAAAATCTCGTATGTTAGGGCACTCGTATCTCGAGGTACCGCTGTATTTTTTAAAAAATAATCATTGCTGTCAGAGAGAACGCCAACCCTGGATGGGGGGAAGGCAGAGAACTCAACCCAGGATGGCAGCCCCGCCGTGACCATCAGCCACAGCCTGTTCGTGCCCGTGACCGCCACACACCCGTCCCCGGAGAGGCCTGGAGCTGCGTGGCTGGCCCAGCCGTGCCCACTGCCCGCTGTCCCGGCCACAGAGCCCAGCGCAGCCGAGGCCCCGCCCGGTGAGCCCCCAAAACCCCGCTGCCCTCTGCACCCTGACCCCCGGTCCCGTCTCCGGTGCCCAAAGAAACACGGCCAACCTGCACCCAAGCTGGCGCCACCCCTGAGCCGCCTCTGCTCTCCCTTCTGCACCGGCGGACCTGACACGGGGCACACAAACCCCACACCTGCTCTCTGCTTGCGGGTGGGCCTGGTTCATGCCTGACCCTCAGGAGAGAGTGTCCCCTGGAGGGGGCTCTGGGGACATGGACATCCCTACCCCCACACTGAGCAGTCACACCCCTTTTTCCCCCTCCTCAGTCCCCCCAAGGGGCCAAAAGTCAGGCATCTTTGGGCCAATACCTTGGTGTCTCGAACTGGCACCCGCCACCTCGGACAAACAGGAGGCTCGGAAGATGCTCTCCTTTCAGTAAACCCGGCCCAGCCACCATCCGGGCCGAGCACAGCGCCACCAACGACGGTGCCAGGGACCCGCGTCCGGAAGGGGCAGGCTTTTAGGCTTTTTCTCCCCAAAACACACCACCCGGGAGCGGGGTCGCCTCCCGGAAAAAAGCACGCTCTGGGACCCCAGCGTCTGCAGAAGCGGCCTCCAGGAAAACCGACTTTCTTTCCTCCTCCCGTGGGAGCAAGAGAACACCCCCAGGAAGCTGGGCCGGGTTTCGGGGTTCCTGGCACACACACGAGCGAATGACCACGGAAACCAGGCAGGACATTCCCGGGGGGGGGGCAGTGAGGGCCACCTCTCCCCACACGGCAGGCTGGGGCTGCCCACACTGCAGGCTGGAGCTGCCAGGACAATCACCCCCAAATCCGCCGGGCGGCCGGCCCTCGGTCTGCTCCTGAAACACCTTAGGTGCGCCCCCACACTTTTCCTCACTCCGCAACTCACCGAACGGTTCCCCCTAAAACCCAAGAAAACACCAATATCCAGGCCGACGGAACAGATGCTCTGGCATCACCGCCCGCCCTGAGAGAACGTGCCCCCCGCACTTTTAATTTCCTGTTTGCTGTGTGCTGTTTGCCTGGCGAGGGAAGGGGGTGGTGCGGGGGGGAGAAGAGGGGGAGCCACAGGAAGGGAACCTCCATACGGACAACATCACAGGAACCACCGCGTTTTGGGAAGAAGCACACCAATCCTCCTGCAGGCACCTGGGAGCGCTCTCCGCGTGTGGACAGGAAAGAGCACACGCTGATTCACGGAACGTGCGGACTCTTATCATGTGCACATCAGTCTAATACCGGCCTCTGCATAGGCGCGCACACGTGTGTCCGTGTAGACCGGCGGTTCTCAACCTTCCTAACGCCACCACCCTTTAATATAGTTCCTCATGGGGTGGTGACCCCCAACCATAACATTATTTCCATTGCTACTTCATCACTGTCATTTTGCTACTGTCATGCAGAATGTCTTAGGTGCGACCCCTGTGAAAGGGTTGTTTGACCCCCAAAGGGTTGGTGACCCACAGGTTGAGAACCGCTGGCTTATACACACACACACACACACACACACACACACACACAGAGAGAGAGAGAGAGAGAGAGAGAGAGAGAGAGAGACACACACACGCATGCACGTACACACACACTCAGATCCCTGAGCCCAAAAGACCTTGGCCAGCCAGGCTGTGGCCAGAAAGGACCCCACAGCCCCCCCCCCCAAGCTGGAGCGGAGCCGCCTCAGTAAAGGCTGGGGCTGCCCCCCGCCCCCCATTCCCAGCTCAGCCTCTCCATCTGGGAGCCTCTCTGCTGCTGGAGGAGGAGCTGCGCCCCTGGTCAGGGGACACCCCCGGGCACCTTCATGGACCGGACAGGAGGTGCTGGAATGGGCCACAGGCGTCCACCATCCACACCCCACAGTGGATCCCCTGTCCCGGCCCAACCTGGGAGCCAGGCCGCCTCCCTGATGAAGCCCAGATGCACCCCCACCCGTGCTCGCCCCCACCCCCAGGTCCCCACCCCCATCCCCCGGGGCCTCCCCGGCTGGCTGCAGGCTCCTCCGGGGTGCAGGCTGGCGCACGGGGGCGGGAAGGTCCAGGAAAGCTCCCTCCGCACCACACCCACCGGGATGCCCTAGGGGTCCCCTTGGGGAGGGGACTGCCCGCCACCCGGAGGCCCAGGCTCAGCGGAGGCTCCTCCCTGGAGGAAGGAAGGAAGGAGGAAAGGAGGAAGGGAGCGGACCAGGGGCGCAGGTTGCAGGGCTCAGAGCGCGGGGCGCAGGTTGCAGGGTGCAGGGCTCAGGGCGCAGGATGCAGGGTGCAGGGCTCAGGGCACAGGGTGCAGGGTGCAGGGCGCAGGTTGCGGGGCGCGGGGCACAGGATGCAGGGCTCAGGGTGCAGGTTGCAGGGTGCAGGGCGCAGGTTGCAGGGTGGAGGGTGCAGGTTGCAGGGCGGAGGGCGCAGGTTGCAGGGCGGAGGGTGCAGGTTGCAGGGCGCAGGTTGCAGGGCGGAGGGCGCAGGTTGCAGGGCGGAGGGTGCAGGTTGCAGGGCGGAGGGTGCAGGGCTCGGGCACAGGATGCAGGGTGCAGGGCTCGGGCACAGGATGCAGGGTGCAGGGCGCAGGGTGCAGGGTGCGGGGCTGGGGCGCGGGGCGCGGGGCGCAGGTTGCGGGGCTCGGGCGCGGGCGGCGGGCTTACCACGAGCGCGGGCAGGCCGGCGGCGAGCGCGTAGAGCAGCGCGGGCGGCACGGCGCTGCGCTCCTCGGGGCCGGGGTAGGGGCGGCGGTAGGCGCTGTCGTGGCAGAAGAAGCCGCGCACGCTCACGGGGAAGGTGTCCGTGCACTCCAGGTAGTACGCCAGCAGCACGGCGCCCGCCATGATCACCGCCTGGAAGTAGAGCATGCTGCTGGGCCGCGCCGCTCCGGTTCGGTTCGGCTCCGGTTCGGTCCGGTCCGGCTCCGCGCAGAGCGGCCGCGGCGGAGGAGGAGGACGAGGCGGCGGCGGCGGCGGAGGAGGAGGACGCGGCGGAAGCGGCGGCGGCGGCGGCGGGCGGGGCGCGGGCGGTCACCCCGGGGGGCCCCGCTCCCCTCGCGCCCCCGGGCCTCCCTCCGCAGGCGCCGCCCCGCTGGGGGCGCGGGAGGGGCGCGGGGAGCTCCGGGTGCGGCGGCGGCGGCGGAGGAGGAGGCGCGGCGGGCACAGCGCCCCCCGCAGGGCGCACGCGGCGGCGCAGGAGCGGCTCCTCCCGGCGGGCGCGGGGGGCGCGGGGAACCCGGGTGCAGGAGGGGGTGCGGGTGGGGGCGCGGGAGGCGCTGGAAACTCCCTTCCCGGCAGCAGCAGCAGCAGCAGCAGCGGCTCAGGGAACCCGCACGCGCCGCCGCCGGGGGGGGGGAGGGGGTGTGGGGGGCGAGCGGGGCGCGCGCGGCCGGCTGGGCGGGGGGCGCTGGGGCGCGGGCGCCGCGGGGAGCAGCGTCCCCGGGGACCCCGAGCTGCGGGGCCGCCTGTCCTCCTCCTCCTCCTCCTCCTGCGGCAGCGCGGGGCTGGGCG
>PVJN01018357.1:0-39081 GCA_004026805.1 Lasiurus borealis
CCCCCCCCCCCCCCCGACCCCCAGTATAAAACGGTCATGTAACAAAGGCCCGGGGCTCTCAGCCTCTGCTCTGTTTTCGGAGTATGTTGTGAGCCCCAGCATGCTGGTCTGAATAAACCCCTTTGTTTTTATATGAGATCGTCTCTTGGTGCTCTGTAAGTGCGGCTTGCGTTCCGGGCTTAACATAATAACATCAGCAATTAATCTCCTTGGAAGACACATTAGTTCAGAATGCTTCCTGATAGTCTAACTAAAACCCCAAAGGCATTCTTACACAGAGGGTCACAAGCACACCTAGAAAAAGCTTCTAATAACTTATCGTCTGGATAGTCAGGGGGCAGTAAATAAAAGAGAGACTCGATGATCTCTGTCTAAAACCTAACACGACAAAGCTAGCAAACTCCATGTTCACTTAAGCACTGCCACTTTCAGTGACGAACACAATTCTCTTTCTTTGGCTAAGACATACCAGGTATGGCCGAACCTACGGAGAGACCCATACCGCCATCGGATAATTTCCCATCAATATAGACTTTCCAGGCTCCATCCACACTTGTCCAGGTGATTGCAATATGATGCCAGCTGCCGTCATTCACGGAGGGACAATCTGTGATCTTTTCCTTGCCGTTCACGTAAAGAACCCAGCTGTGGGAAGATTCCAGAGGACATAGTCATCAGTCATATGTTGTAATCCCACCTGTGGGGCATGCTACTGTGTTTTTCTTCTCTTTCCATGTGGGTAAAGCACTTTGTATAAAACCATTACTTCTCCTCCCCTTCTCCTTCATCCCCAATTTGGTCATATTACGCAGAAGCAGATTTGATTTACAAATTACGCTTTATTGTAGCTCACTGAATATTTGTGGTTCTTAAACATGGAGGACTAGGAAAACGTCTTAGGATGAGCTGAGACACATTGGTCCAATTTAACTGACCACCCACTCTGAAGAGAACAAGCCAAGAATGAAAGGAATGCCATCAGTAGATGAGTGGATAAAAAGCTGTGGTACGTTTGCACAATGTGTTACTATGCAACTGTAATAAAGAAAGATCTCTCACCCTTTGAGAGACCTGAAAAGTATTATACTAAGTGAAATAAGCCAGTCAGAGAAAGTATCACATGATCTCACGCATATGTGGAATCTAATGAACACAATAAACTGATGAACAAAAGAGATCCAGAGACATGGAAGCATGGAACAGACTGATGTATCTCAGAGGGAAGGTGGGGAGTCAGGAAGAGATTCACCAAAGAACTTACTAGTATATGCATGTATGCATAGCCCATGGATACAGACAATAGTAGTGAAGGCCTGGGGGCAGTGGGTGGAGGAGAGATGGAGAAAGGTCAATTGCAGGGGTAGGGGGTAGGAGAGGCATAAAAAGGAGACATCTGTAATACTTTCAACAATAAAGATATATTTTAAAAAATAAAATGCAAAAATAAAGTGAAAGCAATGAGAGTTATACAAGCATGAATGGTTGTCTTCCTCTAGATCAGTGGTTCTCAAACTTTCCAATGCTGAGACCCTTTAATACAGTTCCTCATGTTGTGGTGACCCTGCTAGCGGTTCTCAACCTGTGGGTTGAGAACTGCTGCTGTAGAGCCTTAGACCATCAGAAAACACAGATATTTACATTACGATTCACAACAATAGCAAAATTACAGTTATGAAGTAGCAACGAAAATAATTTTATGGTTGGGGGTCACCACAGCATGAGGAACTGTATTAAAGGGTCGTGGCATTAGAAAGATTGAGCACCACTGCTCTAGATGTGTGTTCTTAAAATCAGGAACAAACTTCAGAAAACAAGCCTGTCTCTCCATTGCCAAAATTATCACATGGCAGACAAAACATGTGGATCCAAAGAAATGAATAACTAGGATTAAACAAAGGTGACACACACACAAAGGTTCCAACAACCACGTCACTTAGGGAAATGTCAAAGATAATAAGCGGTTTAAAGTGAAATATTTTCAAAAGCAAACGGAGAAAAAGAAAAGATTAGGGAAAACTGATAAGAACTCATTACATCTCTTTCTCGGCCTCTTCTTAGCCCTGATTCCATGATCTTTATGGTGAAATATTTTTATAATATTGGTTTTCCTCTGGAAAGAGAGCTCAGTGAGTCTTTGAGGCTCACAACCTTCTCGGAAGCAATAGGCCACAGATTTGGAGGCGTCTGAGGGGAACAGGCCCTGCAGTAAACCACAGATCTGTCCAGATTGAAGGTATAAACCTCAGCCTCACCAAGGATGCCACATGTGGTGAAGAGCAGTGGTTCTGAAGGGACCACAGAGCTGAGGCAATGGACAGCTCAGGGATCAGTAATATGGACAGATGACCGATGATGGGAGTCTGGTCCAGGTCTGTGGATTTTATCAAACTCTGGGTTCTATGAATTAATCTGCAAGAACCCACTCAGTACTTTAAGAAAGAGCCCAGAGAGATGGGGCCCTGCAACTGAAATTAACAGATCCAAAAAGAAAAAAGAAACGTCACCTTGCACACCCCAGTTTGTAGACTGCTTCCTACTCAGTACGTGTCTCCCAGAGGTCAGCAAGGTCACGGATATCCCTTGACCTGTGAAGGCTCTGATACGTAAAAGAAGGAGCCAGACTCTCCAAGTCAGAGTCTGAGACTTGGCTTTGCCACTGTGAGATCTGAGGCAAACCATTTAGAGTCTCTGAAACTGTTTTAATATATGTTAATTGTGCATGAGTTCCTCAGGACATTGTGAAGATCAAATGAAGTACTTAGTAAACAGCAGTACTTAGTACAACAACAAGAAGATGCTTAGTAAGTAGCAATTAAGGAATTACCACAAAAATCGCCCTCTTACAGAACTTGTCCATATGCTCCCTTTGGTTACTGTCACCCCGCTATCCTGCTGAGGGACCTGACTCCCCTGCTCCCCGGGCCCCAGTGTGAGTCTAACTTGGCGCTGGGATAAGATTTCCTGCCTTTTCTGCTCACCCGTTGTAATCGGTCAGGAGGAAGGTATTGTCGCTGCCATTCTCCAGGGCGTAGGAGATTGGCGTGCCGTAGTTGTTGATGTCAGAGGATTTCATCCAGAATGTGCAGGTTACGGCATGGAGAGATGGAAGCACACCATCCAGGATGACGTAGCCATAGGTACCAGAAACTTCAAAATCCAGGTTAAAACGCGTAGACTGTTCTGCAACAAATAAGGAAAGTGTGCAGACCATGGTGCTTGCAGGATGTTTTTCAATCGTCTAAAGGTGTGGTCGGCAAACTCATTAGTCAACAGAGCCAAATATCAACAGTGCAATGACTGAAATTTCCTTTGAGAGCCAAATTTTTTAAACTTAAACTTCTTCTAATGCCACTTCTTCAAAATAGACTCACCCAGGCCATGGTATTTTGTGGATGAGCCACACTCAAGGGGCCAAAGAGCCGCATGTGGCTCGTAAGCCACAGTTTGCCGACCACTGATCTAAAGTAAGCAGCAGGTACACAGGGCTACTGTCAAAGCAGCCACTGCAGGAAATAGAATGGCCTGAGAAGTGGTTTCAAAATTAAAAATATATTCTTTACAAAATATAAAACACATTTTAAATAAAATAATCGGTACCTAAGATAGGAACAATAGTAGTGAAAGGAAGCAGAGATACAGGGCGGAAGGAGAGGTGGGAATGGGGAGTTACTAAAGATGAGAGACACTAAAGCATGGCTGGCTGCTGCTGGGAATGAGCCAGGAGAGTGGAGTAACTGATGCAGGAGAGAAGGAGAGGCAACTAACTTAAGGGCACCATTCCATCCCTACTCAGGGCTCTGCCTCTTCCCTGGTTCATGACCAATTCAGCTCTGCCCCCATCCTACATACCTCACTCAAAGCAGAAGTCCTACAGTTAAAAGGCCACAGTGCCCCGAGCAAGCAGGTTAGCATTGATTCTCAAATATGTCCATTGCCTGTGACCTTAATCAAGTATGTGACCTCTTTAATCAAGTAGCTTATCAAAGCGTCTCTTCTAAACTTTTAGAATGTGAAGATTTCTACTAAATTCAATGTTCTCATTTCCCCTTTGCACCTCTAAGTTCCTATATACTTATCTGTGCTATTGCAGATAAGATTACCTACTTCAGTGGTTGGCAAACCACAGCTCAAGAGCCTTTGGCCCCTTGAGTGTGGCTCTTCCACAAAATACCACATGTGGGTGCACACGTACAGTGTGATTGAAACTTCGTGGCCCAGGCGCAGAAGTTGGTTTTCGGCTCTCAAAGGAAATTTCAATCGTTGTACGTTGATATTTGGCTCTGTTGACTAATGAGTTTGCTGACCAAGTTTATTAGATGGCTCTGAAGATTAATAATTAAATAGTTTTTTTTTTTTTTAACATAGATGATGCTTGGCGCAGGTAAAAACTGACTGGGTTATATCACTATTTTCAGTATTGTTGTTGATACTACATACATATATACCTGTTTCACACCTGCTGCCTGAAAATCCCGGCTGACATTTACAACTGTATGAGTTTAATTCATCCACACAGGTGGCTTGGTTTCTACACGGGTTAGACTGACATTCGTTGATGTTCAGTTCACAGTGCAGCCCCGTGAAGCCAGCTGCACACTGGCACCTGAAGGAAAACAAAATGTAACAGTGAGAACAGCTGCAGAAAGGCAGTAGAGGATGGATGTCTCCCACTTATGATAATGTGCCGCAAGGACTATAAAAATTAAAATGCTCCACATCAAAACTTTAACTGCTAGTTACTTTTGCTAGTTTATCTAATAAACCCATTTAACACAACATTTATTTGAAATGTTTTATAGGAAGTAATTCTTATCAAGATGAAGTATTATTCACACACTGGGAGTTTCTCTCCCCATAGATGTTCTAGGAAAAAAATATTAAAAGTCCAGTGCTTCTGTATTTGTTCTTATGTAATTGTGTTTTCTTCCATCTTTTATTGCCTTCCCAAGTACACTGGCAGCTTGTATCCATGGGTTCCACATCTGTAGATTCAGTTTATCATGCATGGAAACTATTCTACAAAAAATTATTATGTGTAGCTGACATGTACTATGCAGTTAGGCGTTCGACCGTTGACAGTTGCATCTGTACTGAATCTGTACAGACTGTTTTTTTGTCATTATTCCCAAAACAATTCAGTATAACAACTATTTCCATAGCATTTACACTGTCATGGGTATTGTAAACTAGAGACTATTTAAAGTATATGAGAGAATGTATGTAGATTATATGTAAATACTAGGTCATCTACACTGAGTGGCCAGATTATTATGATCTCTGAATGCATAATAATCTGGACACTCAGTGTATATCCTATATAATAGAAGGCTAATATGCAATTGTCCCCTCAATCAGGAGTTTAACCAACAGGCAGGCAGGCCAACTGCCCATGTCCCCTCCCCGTGGCCAGGCTGGCCGGATCCCACCCATGCACGGAATTCATGCACCAGGCCTCTAATACACACACACACGCACAATGAGTGGCCAGATTATTATGTGTTCAAAGATTATAATAATCTGGCCACTCAGTGTATACTAATAAAAGGGTAATATGCTAATTAGACCAGATGTCTTCTGGACATCTTTCTGGGGGTCCTTCTGGACAAAGCCATGGTGGTGGGGCCAAGGCAGAAGCAGTTAGGTGTGATCAGGATGGCAGAGGCAGTTAGGGGCGATCAGGCAAGCAGGCAGGTGAGTGGTTAGGAGCCAGCAGTCCCAGATTATGAGAGGGGTCCCAGATTGGAGTGGGTGCAGGCTGGGCTGAGGGAACTCCCGCTCCATGCACAAATTTCATGCACTGGGCCTCTAGTTAAGTAAATAAAAATAGTAGAAAGAACCAGACATAGTCTTGTACCTGAAGCTATTGACACCATCTTTACAAGTAGCTCCATTTTTGCATGGTTGACTGAGACACTCATCCATATTTTTTTCACACCGGGAACCCCAAAATCCAGGTGGGCATTTGCACAAGAACCTCCCAACCTGATCTTCACAGACTGCGTTATTTAAGCATGGGCTTGACAGGCATTCATTGACTTCTGTTTCACAGTGCAGGCCTGGGGATGGTGAGGAGGAGAAAGAGCCCAGTGTTAATCCCTTGGGAGGACTATACTCCAAATGTTGACATGGAAGATGTTGTTTTTAAAGGGACATTGCTGGGTGACTGCCTATCAAACTGGTTTGAGATTCATTCTTTAATGAGCTCTGGCTTTTCTAAGTCATTTAGGACTGTGTTTTTGATAATCTACTCTTTTTACCTTGTGTGTTTCTGAAACTAATATTAGTAGTAGACATCTATTTGAGATAATGTTAAAAAATAAAACTAGCCTGCCTGGTATGGCTCAGTGGTTGAGTATCAATCTATGAACCAGGAGGTCATGGTTTGATTCCCAGTCAGGGCACATGCCCAGGTTTTGGGGTTCCATCCCCAGTAGGGAGTGTGCAGGAGGCAGCTAATCAATGCTCACTTTTAATTGTGGATGTTTCTATCTCTCCCTTCTCCTTCCTCTCTGAAATAAAAAAAAATATTTTAAGCTACTTTTTAATAATGTTTAAAAGTAAAACTAACACATTTAGTTAAAAATGTCCTCTGTTTCTTTGACATTACCTTTTTTCTGCATTGTCCATTTTTTGCACTTCCTCTTAATCAATTATGTATTTAACCATATTATTTAGCATCCATTTTAATATAATCTTCTATGCGTTATCTCCAGTTCCTTCTTGAATTCTTGTCTTACCATATAAACTCTTATTTTTTCTCTCTCTTTCTCTATCTATGTCTCTGTCTTTCTTTACAAATACATAAAGACATTATTTTTTTTTTCTGAACTGTTTAGGAGTAAATTGCAGATGTGATGTCATGTTACCTCTAAATGCCTCAGTTAGAATTTTCTCAAAAATAAGGGCTTGCATGGCAAAAAAAAGGGGGACTTTCTCTTATATAATCATGACACCTTTATAAAGTCAGAAAATTAACATATATAATGTTAGAAAATGTAATAATTTGTGGTGCTTTATAGAACTTTAAGACAATGCAGGAAGAATGGAAGCATCCTACCTATGTATCCTTTCGCACATGTGCAGCGATAGCCAGCTACACCATCCACGCAGACACCTTTATTTAGGCAGGGACTGGAGCTGCACTCATTTATATTTTCTTCACATAGTGCACCTGCAAAGAATCAGAAAATATCTGACTGGAGAAGTCTAAGACCAATACTTTCCAAGTGAGTCGTTCAGGAATAAAGCAGAAAAACTGGAAATCATGGCTAATGTGTTTGTAAAAAATTTTGCTCTTTGCCAAATGCATTGAATTGAAACGTTTTCTTTAATTGTGTGAACTGCAAAACTTTACTAACAAGAAATCTGACATTTTCAGGATGCAAGGGAAAATGACAACCATAAATATCTAGCTATTTTTAGTTAAGTAGATAAATGTGACTTTGTTTTAAACTTTATCATATTGTTAGCTAGTTGTTTACCCTTTTGAGTTTATCCCTTGAATATTTAACATGATTTATTTACCTAGTAGTTGCAAGTTTATCCCTTAAATAACAGACTGAATACTCCCACCCACTATCCCCAGCAAACACCATTCCACTCTGTTTCTATGAGTTTGGCTTTTTCTTTCTTTCTTAATTATGATTTTATTGGTTGTTTTGAGGATAAGTACGCAGACATTTCAATTTATACACAATTCTTAATACACGTACCAAAGATCTAAAGTTGTATAGTTGTGATTATTTTCTACACAGTGACTTTCCAGTTTAAAATTTGGAGGTTAATTTTCCTTAATAGAATATCAAGTACCAATATCTTCAAATGTTGATATGCTGTTACATCAAAGTCCCACTAATTCACAATTTAATATCATATATACATAATCAAATTTTCAATCTTTCACAGCACGTTAACAACGTTACTAGGGAAACTGGACTATCACACTAAAGATGCTGCAGAAAATTCTGGTGGGGAGAGCCAAGGTCAAGGGCGTTTTATTTAGGAAACAATTCTACCAAAAGCATGAGACTGGAAGTAGTTCAAAATGTTAAAGACAAGTGAAGTGTTCAACTAATCTCAAATTGCCATTTAAACTGATATGTGTTAAGGATAAAAAACTACTCCTATCTATGGAAGGTTAAGCTGATGTCCGAGACAATCAAAGCCTCCCATGTTCAATATCCTACTGTTTTCTGATTGTACAAAAAAAAAATTAGACAATCAGCAAATAATTTCACCTCTTACAAAACAGCATTTACACTTCAAAAAATGGGATGAAGTAGAATTCCCTCCTAAAAATGGTTTCTAGAGTTACTAAAACACTTGTTTCTAAAATAAAGATATTCTTATAGATTATACAACAAGGGGGTAAGGACTATGATGAGACATGGCACATGACAGTAATCAGACTCGGCTTTTCTCTCCTGCTTTATCTGAGGCTGGCCTCCCTTGGGTTTTGCTTCTCTGTTTTCAGCAGGCAGATCTTCTTCAGCTTCCTGGTTAGCCACTTGGGCCTGCTCTCCCCTTGCTTGCCTTTTCCCTTGGTTTGTACTTTTTTGTCTTTATCGTTCCTGCTGCTTTTTCTGGCCTCATTCCACTTTTGCAGAAGCAGGTTTAGCTGACAACCTTCCTGATCTCCTCCTTCGCTGCCCCTCCTTCACTGCCCCTCGGGCACCCTGGCAGCAGGACAGTGTATGCTCAGTGCCTGCAGGCTGCTTGGCACTGAGAGCCTTCCAGAACCCAAGTGGCCTGGCTGTTGCCATTTCTCCCACTGTCCAATCTGCTTGGACCCACCATGGGGGTGGTAGGAGGACAGATTGACTCTGGCTTTTTAAGATTCCATAGAAGTGAGGTCATAGGTCTTTCTCTGACTTACCTCACTTAGATAGTGCCCACAAACATGTATCTAAATCTACTACATTTTCTTGATTCCTCCATCCCTTGAAATACCCGTCTGTTGTTCCCACATTTTGGCTACTGTGAACCATGCTACCGTGAACACAGGGCTGCAGACAGCCGTTTGGCATAGTTACTTCATTTCCTTGGAGAGACACCCAGGAGTGAAATTGCTGGATCACATGGCAGTTCTTCTTTTAACTTTGTGAGTGATCTCCATACTGTTTTCCGTAATGGCTGTGGCTATAACAGTTTGCATTCCCACCACCAGTGCATGAGGGCTTCCTTTTTCTGCATGTTCTTACAAACCCTGTTACCTATCTTTGATAAAAGCCTCTCTAACAGGTGTGTGGTGATGTCTCACTATGGTTTGATTTTCAGCAACAACAACAAAAAAAGTCAATGATTCCAAGGTTTAATGTGAAAACAAAAAACTTTCCCCTTACCGGTGTAACCGGATGGACATTCACAGATGAATCCCCCTACTTGGTCTTTACAAATTCCATTGTTGAGGCACGGCAGTGAGCTGCATTCATCAATGTCTGTTTCACACTTTGAGCCTAAAATGCAAACCAAACACTGAAGGACAATCAGAGGGAGGGAGGAAGAAAAGTAGAGTCAGGATCATTAAAAGGTACTTATCCCCATAATCTGAATTTATGGAGAGTGGTGATGGAAAAGAAAAGGCCAGTACTCGTTAAGTGTTAACCACCTAGGTAAGTATTTAATAAAGATACTGCTTCTTTCTAAACAGATTTAAGGATATATAAAAGATAGCAGACTATCTCAAAAGTTACCAATAGAAGTACCGGGAGGGGAAGGAAACCTGGACTCATAAAATGGAGCCAGGAATTTGGTTAATTTTAAAGTGGAAAATATAAAGTCAAATATACCTGCTACCAGGTCACGTGGCTGAAGGATAGAGGTGGAGCTAACTCCTACCAGAACTCAACTCACATGTCAGGTACCCGAGTGGTACTGCATCTTCCTACAGAGTGCAGATAGGCAATCTACAGGCTAACTCTGCTGGGAACCATGTCTTCCTCTCTACCACAGGGTCTCAAAGGGTGGCCCCTGGGTTAATAGCATCAATATAACCTGAAACTTGGTAGAAATGCAAATTCTCAGACCTTCCCAGAGCTACTGAATCAGAGATTCTGGGGTAGTGGTCCAGAAATCTGTTTTCTCAAGGCTTCCAGATATGACCTTTCTCAACCATTACTCATCTATGCAAGTCTAGGAAAAGGTCCATTATTTCTTATAAAATGTCAGAAAATTTTTTAAATAAAAATTAAAAAGGGGCACACACAAGCAAGCTATGGTAAGCAGAATGCCAATACTCTTGATAGCCTTGGACTATATTTTGTTTTCCAACTTTTCTTTTGTTTATTTTGTGGTAAATTCGTTTATTTAGATATTTTTCTCATTAAAAAGGTTTTATGTTGGTTGGACAACATTCAGAAAGATACAAAAACTTAATTTCTAGAAGAAAACACGATTTTAAATAAATTACAATTGTAAGATAGTGTTTCCCATTAAAAAAAAAAAAGGTGTTTCAGGACTGAGCCAGAAAGAGAACCAAATTGCAAGGAAATGTAATTCTTACATAATTCCTACATAATTTAAGTCCAAAGCCATATTGTTTTTCTAAGCACAACTTCTGGAAAGAGAAACAAAGCAACAAATCATAGTTATTCACAAGAACATCCACTAGTGTGAAGCAAATGAGGGAAACTAGAGTTTGTTTATGCTGGACAATTTGCTCTGTGTTGAGGATCATGAATTTTGTGTTAGAATGAAAACGTGGACATGGCCCCTGGAACTGTTTTCCAATTTAAATTGTAAGATATAATGAGGCTTTTTCATTGAAAATATTCTCTATTCTTTTTCCAAAATGTGCAAAGAAAATTGTCATTTGTAAGATATGTGTATGTTCTTTCACCTGTTAGTTTATCTTGTTTAAGTTTTATGCATTGATACGGCCTACTGTATCTTACAGGGTTTATTTTAAATGTTGCAGAGTTTGATATTGCAAGTCACAATCATTTCATATTATGAAAAACACATTAAAATTTGCATCCCTGTATTTACCTGTATATCCGGGTGAACAGAGACAGACATAACCATGCCCAAGTTGTTGGCAGGTTCCACTGTTGTGGCAGGGGTTTAAGAAGCATTCGTGGAAAACCTGCCCTTGACAGAAAAGAAATCCATCAGAGACAAAATACTACTCGATTCATATCAAATAGGTCCTGACTAGGGAGTTAGAAGATTTGCAACATTAGACAGCTGGATCCTGACTTCAGGTGAGGTTACTCAAGCTAAATGGTCTGCATATATGTTGGTGATGTTCCGGTAAACCCAAACAGTGTTTCTAAATGCTGGCTGCACATTAGCATTCATTGAGGTATTTTAAAAGTATGCTGAGGACAGTGCCCTGACTGGCTAAATCAGGATCTCAGGGAGTGGGATCTGTGCATCATTATTTTTAAAAGTTGACCAGTGGATTCTAATATGTCTCTAGGGTTGATGGTTCCAGCTCCAGAAATCCTTACAAAATCAGTGTCCACTAAGCTTAGCTTCAAATGTGATTTATGAAGCCCTTACAAATCAGTCATGTTTGGATAAGGCTGTAGGAAGTTGAAATAAGAAATAAAACCTTATTATCTCCTTAAAAATACTTAGAGCCAAGGAATTTATCATGACATTAGGCAGGGTTAATTCAAAGTAACGGCTGAACAATTAATTTAGTTCTGTTCATGAGTTATGCTTAATTTTTTTAAACCTATGCCATATTCCAACAAATGATGTTTTTCCAGACAAAAACATTTTAAATAATTTTCATGGAAGTTCACTAACTCTTCCTGCCAATCATAAGGCCTTTGGGTAATCCAAATGCCCTTACTCAAAAGATAGGTTATGCTTATGGCATGTTAATTATTAGTAAGCCAAAAAGCTCCATATATATATATATACATACACAGTGGTACCTCGAGATACGAGTTTAATTTGTTCCATAACCTTGAGTCGTGGTAAACTAGTGGGTCATGTGCAGCTGGCTGATTCGCGCGATTACTCGTATCTCAACTGTTGCTCGTATTTCAAAGCAAAAATCGCTTCCTCGAAGGCTCGGATCTCAAAAATCTCCTATGTTAGGGCACTCATATCTCGAGGTACCACTGTGTGTGTGTGTGTGTGTGTGTGTGTACACACACACATACCTATACATACATTCTCTATACTAAAAATTGCTTGGAAAAAAATCAATTTTTAGTATTTGGTACTTCTGATACTAAATTTTTAGAAAGTCCTTATCAGAAGTCACAAATAAATACAATTACTCATAGATAATATTTATGAGTCTTTATTACTTAAAATTTCAACTCTGATCATTTTCCTCTGTGTGGCATGTATAATGACAAATTGCTTTCCAAACATCCCACTAGAGAAAGTTTTATGTAGAAAATGGACTTGCCTGACTGCCAACTTCATACTTCTTTTTGATGTGTCCCGGAGAAGTTTGGGGTACAATACTTTCCTCTGCTGCTGAGAAAGTTGAACCGAAACCTGATGAAATTAATAGGAAAACATTAGAGAAACATACTGTTGTATGGTAGATCTTGCCAATACGCAGACTCTATTTAAATACTATTGTTAAGACTAGTTCTTGCCCGGCTGGCATGGCTCAGTAGTCGAACACTGACCTATGAACCAGGAGGTCACTGTTCAATTCCAGGTCAGGGCTGATCAATGATTCTCTCTCATCATTGATGTTTCTATCTCTCTCTCCCTCTCCCTTTCTCTCTGAAATAAAAATATGTATTTAAAATAAGAATTCAGGTCTCATATTAGACAAAGCCACATACATTTTGTTTTAGTAGTATTAAGAAAGAAAATACAGAGATGGATGGGATATGTCATTAAATTCTAGACCTTCAGAAAGAAATTGGAAGTTATCAAAATTCTCAAATTAAGAATCTGAGTCACTGTCATAAAAAAGACATCAAAAGGACAATTTAACAAGTCTAGACACCAAAATCCACTGAAAATGTTCATATTCACAACTGAAGCTATCCCAGAGATAAGCAAAAATCCCTGACACAGGATTATGTAGCAATAAAATAGAGGATCTTACTGGAGCAATCTGTGATGGATGTGGCACCAGCGAAGGTCGTAGTTCCATAAAAGGGACAAGCCAAGCAGAAGGACTTCCCTGCATCGGGTTGGTAGTAGTCTTGAGGACAAGGATGACAGGGCATTAACCCAGAGCGAGAGAATTCTCCTAGTGGACAAGGTACTGTAAAGGTAAAAGCAAACCATTTGTGCAGTGCAGTAACGCTGCCTACATTGAAAAAAAAATGCATTAATCTTTGGTTGTAAGAAAGCCACTGAATTGCTAATACATTTTTCTTGTGTATATTTACTGCCCAGACCATTCTATCACCCAGATAAATGTTTTGTTTTTCCTTCCTCTCTTTAACAATACACTAGGGCAGTGGTCAGCAAACTCATTAGTCAACAGAGCCAAATATCAACAGTGCAATGACTGAAATTCCTTTTGAGAGCCAAATTTTTTAAACTTAAACTTCTTCTAGCGCCACTTCTTCAAAATAGACTCACCCAGGCCGTGGTATTTTGTGGAAGAGCCACAGTCAAGGGGCCAAAGAGCTGCATGTGGCTTGTGAGCCGCAGTTTGCTGACCACGGCACTAGGGAGTTATTGTATTTATGTCAATCTGCTCTGTGTTGAATGTTATTAACTCAATAAAAATTAGAATTGGCTATATAATATTGTATTCTGATTTTTCTATTTTACATTGTATCACAAGCATTTCCCAAATCATTTGCCAAATTATTAAGTAACAGGGTTTTGAATAAATGAAAAAGATTACATACATTGACAGATCATCACTGACCTAACATTTTGTCTACTATTGGACATGTAAGTTGATTCTATTTGGTTGCTATTATAATTAATGCTGATATGAAATTTTCTACTGCCATTCTGAGTCTCCTTTTCACTTTCTCCTAGAGATGAGGGTAAGAAGTATTGTCTCCCTATCCCTTCTCCTAAGGCAGTGGTTCTCAACCTTCCTAATGCCGTGACCCTTTAACACAGTTCCTCATGTTGTGGTGACCCCCAACCATAAAATTATTTTTGTTGCTACTTCATCACTGTAATTTTGCTACTGTTAATGAATCATAATGTAAATTCTGTGTTTCCAATGATCTTAGGCTCTATAGCAGCGACCCACAGATTGGGAACCACTAGCAGTGTCGAGACCCACAGGTTGAGAACCACTGCTATACAGCCATGTGACCATCAGAAAACAGACATTTACATTATGACTCATTAACAGTAGAAAAATTACAGTTATGAAGTAGCAATGAAAATAATTTTATGGTTGGGGGTCTCCACAACATGAGGAACTGTATTAAAGGGTCATGGGGCATTAGAAAGGTTGAGAACCACTGTCCTAAGGGATCATGGGTACACATACCACCTCCCGAAAAATCATATGTGGGCGGCTTTTCCTTCAACTAAAAGTCATTTTAAAAAAATGAAAAAATTTAGACTGTTGTAATCACAGACCCAAGAATATGCACTAGCCTAAGGAAAGATAAAAAATGAAATGCATAAAGCAAGTAATATTACTTTAATATAGTAATATACTGAAAAATAATTGCTACATTGGTGACAGATATTGTAAGTTCAACACACTAAAGGGTGCAGAAAGTAATATCTTAGAAAAAAGTAAGGTAAACTGTACAATGTGCCCATAAAAATCAATCAATCAAGAAAGAAAGCAAGTATAGAAAAAGTAAAAAATAAAAAACGAAGGGAGAAAGAGAATGTACTGAAAAATAGAAAATATATATGGGACCATTTTAGAATTCCTACAAATTTAATTTTCAAGTAAAATGGTGTTTATGCAGCACTGCAGGAGAGTGTTGAGTTCTGTCCTTTCCAATCCTCACTCATGACAAAGAGAATGTGGTTTAACTTGTGCTAGGGATATTAGGAGAAATAGGCCAGTTACCAGAAGTTGGGAGACTTTCTGGAAATTGTAATTGCTTAATTGCAATAATTTGGTATTAGACAAAACCCAAGGCTTATTTGGAAAGCTAATGGGAAAATAAAGTTGTCAAATGCGAACTTATTTCACTGTAAAAATTCTAGTTGCTTTTGTGGTTAGAGAAAGGGAGAGAGAATTTTTTACTGCAGACTTTCTCCCCAAACTAGTTTGTATACTGACAAAATAAGAGTCTCTATTAGATCTGTTTCAACCATAATGTGAAGCCTTATTTGACTTTTATTAAGATAAAAAAGAATCCAAAGCTGGTATTACACAACAGACGTGGTTTATGAGTTTCAATTAGATCCTAGTTAAATTCTCAACTCTTCAGTGAAACATGAAATTGATGAACACTATTTGTTCCATTCCTCAGGTCTAACAGACTCATCCACAGTGATCCTACTAGACTGAGATAATTTTAACAGATGGAGCATATAAAAACCTACAGTATGTTTTTCCTGTGGCACTCAACTTATAAGGACTGTATCTCCCAAGATGCAATGCTGGACACTTCCTTGGCCACTACTACACTCAAAGGTCCTCCTGCTTTCTAGGAGTCTCGGTCTCTAATTAAATGCAGATGGATGTATATATAACTAGCATGCAACAAGGGTGGAAGGTGTGTGTATGCTTGAGAGAAATGGAAAACCAGCTGATTGGCTTCTTAAAAATATCACCTATTTAATAAGGAAACAGCTTTTTAACTTTTAGATTGCCATAGACTATAGGTTTTAAGGATGTGGAGGATGAGGAGAATAAACAATTTTAAAAAAAGTCACTTTGCAACTTTTTAAAAAGTTGAGCAGCTTGTACCAAAGGGAGCCAAAACCTTTTTATTTTTAATCCAATCCCATTGATTTTGCAAAGTAGTTGCAGTTTTCTGGAATTTCTGGACATAGGCTGACTTTGACTTCATTTCTGGTTTCCACAGTCATCCTAAATTTTCATCTTTTATTTTTGTTTTTGTCTTCCGGTTTTTACACTGCTGGAAATCTGTACTCGATACGGATGTTAAAACTATTTGAAAATTGAAACTCCAATCTTTTTGCTTATATTTAAACCAGTGGCTCTCAACACGCTCTCCCTGAACCACATAGAATCCGTTTCACTGCAGAACCAGTGAGAAACGCAGGCTCACACTAGACCCGCGAAATCAGAAACTGCCTCAATGAGGCTGCCATGCTAATACCTGAAAATCAAAGTTAGCGCTGTACTAAATGTCTCCTGTTGTTTTAGAATCACTTGGGGAAATTTAAACTTAAAAAAAGAAAAGAAAAGAAAACCAGACAAATTAAGTCAGAATGTCTGGGTATAGAGATTGGACTTCAGTATTTTTAAAACACGGATGTAAATGTGCAGATTTTTTTTATGTGTGTAGCCAGAGCGGATAACTGCTTATGAAAATCTTCCCATGGCAGGGAATGAAATGCCATAATTCACAGAATATATTTTTAGAGTTTCAAGGAACACTGGACAGGACTTCATTTTATAAAGGAGGAAAGACAGTTTCTTGCTGAGATGTATTTCTACCATCCCAGGAAGTCACACTTGAGTTTGTCACTGTTGAGTTTAGGGCCAAGGCTCGTATTTCTTTGCATTCCTAGCAGCACTAGCACAGTGCTTTACTGTGGGTGTTTATAGTTCAGATTGGCTGGGCTGGATAAAAGGGACAGCTATTTACATTCTTTTCATACAGGAGACATTTGGTTTTGCATGGACCTAGTAGGTTTGAAGAACTATCAATGTCTAAGGCTTTGATAACCTCCACAAGCAGAAATGTCCACGGCTCCTCTCTTCACAGTTGAAGTGTTTTCTGGACAAGAGAGGCAGCTCCTGGCCCCAACGGCTGGCTGGTAACTGCCCAGCGGACACGATTCACAGGTCTCAAGCCCGTTTGATGAGTAGGTGCCTTGTTTACAAAGAGCTAAAAAGGAAAAAGTAATATGGTTAATACCAATGACATTAAGAGGTAAAATACTAGTACTGTGTAGATAGAATAGGGTTTTCTGCATTTTAATCTACTGAGGACAGGATGAAGTTCAGGAACTCCAGGATTATATGATGTATTTTAGTCTTCCTCATGCTTCTGTATACTAGTAAGTTTAACTCATTTCCAGGTACTTCCGGTATTACCCAGCACAGTGTTTGACACTCAGGTTATCCACTGTTCTCTTGAGTGACAGAAACAAAACCCTAAATTGGGCTGGAGCCTCATAACTAAGCTGGCGCCTTTGTTGCTCTAGTTAAGCGCTGGCCCTCCCACCTCCTACCTGCAGACACTACTTCACTGGAGGGCTGGAGGAGCAGAAAGTGGAACATAGTCTCAGCACCAGGCCCAGCGAGGTTAGTTCAGCAATATTCTAAAATTCACTGCAGTGGATTTGTAGAAGAGGAGTCAGGGTTAGACTCCCCGACTCCAGGTGCCATCCTTCCCTTTGCCCTGGTCCTCCACATGACTCTCACTCTCAGGACTGCTAGCGTGTTTCATGTACTTCCAGGCACCCAGAGCTGCCCTGGAGTTTATATTTGCCAGGGTATATCCACACCTGCACTTGTAAGACAGCAAAGAGGCCCAATTTTCAAACTCCTTCTTTTAGGTATGTCTTACTATATATAACTTCAATTATGAAACAAAATGTCTCTTTAAAAATGTGCACTGAGAATAATAGTAAATATTTTGAAAATATTGAATGTCTTATTTAGTAGCAAGAATATATGCATATGTATCTGTAGTTATGAATTTCCAAGTAAATATTTCTAAGTAAATATTGAAGTCCAATCTCTATACCCAGACATTCTGATTTAATTTGTCTGGTTTTCTTTTCTTTTTTTTTTTTAAGTTTAAATTTCCCCCAAGTGATTCTAAAACAACAGGAGAAGTTTAGCACAACACTAATTTTGGTTTTCAAGTATTAACATCAAGTCAAATGCTGTTCTAACAAGAAGAGCAAACCTAATGATTGTTAAGTGTTATCAAGTCCTTCCTATCAATTCAAATGAGATTCAATTAAAAAAAAATACAGGGTAGCTGATGAATGTGGATTGAAATTATTGACTTGGAGTGGAGTTTAACTTAGAGCAATAGAATATTCCAAAAGAAAAGATAAATAGACTCCTTTAAAGTATGGGAAACATTAAGGTAATCCTATATAATAAAAGCCTAACATGTTAAGTATCTGACCATTGGACCATTCAACCAGTCACTATGATGCACACTGGCCACCAGGGGGCAGATGCTCTGACAAATAGGTTAGCTTGCTTCTGGGGTCTGGCCATTGGGACTGGGCAAGATGGGCCATATATGCACTGGAAGCCTCCCACGGACCATCCCTGGCCTCGATCATGCTCCAGTGGGGTCCCTTGGCTTGGCCTGAACCCTCTTAAAATGGGACCCCTCAGGGGATGTCAGAGAGCCAGTTTCGACCTGATCCCTGCAGACCAGGCCAAGGGACCCCACTGGTGCATGAATCCATGAACCATGCCTCTAGAATTTTATAATTAAGAGAAAGAAAAATTAAAGCAATGGCTTTCAGTGATGCTCTTATTTAATCCTATTTGCCATTTAGATTCCATAACTGGCGACAAAATTCAGGTTTCTTCTATTCAAAACGTGCACACAGCCTCTACCTTTACATTCCAAGATGTTTCTTGAGTGGAGATATTCAGTGTTAGTTCCATTTGGACAGAGTTTGCACTCAAGCTGCCCTTCTTCATCTTGATACGATCCCATCAAGCAGCTTTCACAGCCATACCGCTTCAGGGAATAATAGGTTCCCACAGGGCATTTGACTAAAGAAAAAACAAACAGGAAACACTGAACATAATAGAAAACAGCATGGGTGAGTTAAGTAGACCCTTGCCTCTGACTGCAAGAATTACTACAAATGGAAGGAAAGTCTGAGGCATCCTCAGAGTCATGACCACAAGGAAAAAGGCCAATTTTAGGACCTTCCTTCCTGGAAGATTTGATCTACTATTTGCCAGGCCTGGAGTGATTCTGAATTTCTGAGACCAAAGTAGAATATTAACCTCACTGAAAGATTCCTAGCAAAGGTAGTATTCTTATAGGGAGGACATTTGAAACTAGTACCTAGGTGATTCTGAGGTGTTAAAAGAGTGTAAGAATATCCTGGTAACTTACTAAAAATGCAGAGGTTCCTCATTAAACTAGTTTTCTTGTCCAAATCAATAGTGATTAGACCTTTGAAACAAAATAGTAGTAACAACCTCACAACGATAACGAAACATATATTTCACTTCAATTATAGTTGTAAACCGCTCTACCTATATCATTTAACCCAATATACACCAGATATTTTTGATTGCAGGGGCAAGTCTTACCACACATCCGTCCTCTGAGCACTGAGCCTGGTCTGCAGAAGAGAAAGGCCTTTTCCGTTTCTAAGGAATTGCTATCGGCTACAAGAATTTCAGATGCCAGCTGGAAGGAATACATGGGCTCCTTATCAAGGGTCATTTTCAAGTGATTTGTGATAGTCTCCAATGTGTTAATGAGTCGTCGCTGATTTTGCAATTCAATAGTGTCATTTCTTTCATCAGGTAAAGGCACACTAGCTGAGATAAAAACAACAGAGAATGAAACACACACACACACACACACACACACACACACACACACACACAGTGTCTCAGGAAGCCATTTGTAGTTTTTAATGGCATATTAAAAATATTCCAGAAAAAGAAACTCAAACTCTACCACTACCTATAAAGCAACTAGTACACGGATAATATTAAGTACAATACAGTTTGTTTTCATCCTTTATTCCCATTCTGCATCTGAACCACCTTTGTGCAGAGTTCATCATTACAGCATATTAAATTCTGTAAGCTCTTGCTTTTTAAAAGCATGCCTTTGTTCATCATGCCAAGATGAGAACAAAGCAGGTTGTTTGCTGCTGTCAGAATCATAACATACATGTGTGACACTGATTTGCAAAAATTTCACTAGACTTAGGTGATTATGTTCTCCCTAATTTTCAGTTCCAGGATAATCCTACACTAATAAAAGAGAAACATGCAAATTTACAGTACTTCCACTATCCCCACAGCAACGCTCACCAGCGAATCAGGAGCGAGTATGCAAATTAACCCATTCAAGATGGCTGCCGCCATGGAGCGAGCAGGTGGCTTGGATTTCCCAGGCAAAGGAGGAAGCCAAGTGTCCTGCCCGCTCTGGCTGGCTCTGGCCTCTACTCAAGGCAACAAAGTTTCAATTATAGAAGATAAACAAAATCCCAACAAAAATGGCAGCAGCCATGGACCTGGAGAGAGCAAGAGGCTTGGGTTGCCCCCGGCAATGGAGGAAGCCAAGCTTTCTGGCTAGCCCTGGCTTCTGCTCAAGGCTATAAAGTTTCAATTATAGAAGATAAATAAATCCCAGATCCCAGGGCCTCCACTTGGGTCATCAGGTAGGCATGGCCAGCCTGAAAATCACCCTCGCCCAGGCTGCACCACACCCCAAGGGAACCCCAGCCTGATCCGGGACACCTTTCAGCCAGTCCCACCCATGTACCAAGTCTATCTTATCTAATAAAAGAGTAATAGGCAAATTGACCATCACTCCAGCACACAAGATGGCTGCCCAATGTGGACACAAGATGGTCATCACAAGATGGCCAGCAGGGGAGGGCAGTTGGGGGTGAACAGCCCTGCAGGGGAGGGCAGTTAGGAGCAATCAGGCTGGCAGGGGAGCAGTTAGGCATCAATCAGGCTGGCAGGGGAATGGTTAGGGGGTGATCAGGCTGGCAGGCAGAAGCAGTTAGGGGCATCAGGAAGGTAGGCAGGTGAGCAGTGGGGAGCCAGCTGTCCTAGATGTCTGACTGCCCATTTAGGCCTGATCCTACCGGGACATGCCTTGAGGGGTTCTAGATTGGAGAGGGTGCAGGCTGGGCTGAGGGACGCACACTCCCGTGCACGAATTTCATGCACAGGGCCTATAGTTTGCTGATAAAACAAAAAGTAGATTTGAAAAACAGGTCTGCAACTTGCCCTGGCCAGTGTGGCTCAGTTGGTTGGAGCGTTGTCTTGTACACTGAAAGGTCATGGGTTTGATTCCTGATCAGGGCACATACTCAGGTTTTGGGTTATTGGTTTGATTCCTGATTGGCAACCAATTGATGGTTCCCTCTCTCTTTTCTTCTCCCCTCCTCTCTCTCTAAAATCAATAAAAACAAATCCTAGGGTGAGGATTAAAAAAAGACTAGGTCTGCAACCAAGAATTTCACATAATGTTGTTCTTTCCAAATGTACTGTTTTTCCTTACCTGTGATGTTAAAAGTTAACTTAACTTTGTGGTCAGTTAATGGGGCACTTCTTTTAATCCGTGAAGACCTGGCTTTGCTGGCACCTGCAGGGGTTTCTTGCACAGAGTCCAAGAAGTCATCATAAGAGTAATCTAGCCGATTAGCTGCACCCCAACCACCTGGCCCTGGGTATTTAGAGCAGAGAAACAAATGATTTCTATAGTTGCATCTTTATCAGCATTTAGGTTCAAAGGTTAAGTCACAAGTCCAATGACCATTGACCTCTGCTAAAATACCCTTATGCGGTAATCTGTGAGTATGCTTTTGTATCTATCTATTTGTCAACTTGGGTACTAGGATTCTTATTTGACTCTGTTAATCTGACAGGTCAAAAGTGGCATCTCATTTTAGTTTTAATTTGAATTACATGATTATTATGAGGTAAAACCATTTTAATATATTTATGGGATCTCTGTCTTTCATACATTATGATTTGTGAAGGTGGTGTTATAAATACTACATTGACTTTGTGTCTATTGTAAAGACATTCAAGGAGGAAAGCTTGTCTCTTAGGATCACTTGTACCTCTGCCTATGTTTGAATCTAGAAAATTGCCAGTTGGATCCCTCTTGGATGAAAAATATCGCCCATCTTAAAGCTGACTCTCTCTGTGAATATTCTTGTATTTCACAGCCTACCTCAACAATATGGGATGGAAAACCTGGTCCCCTGTGACAGAATAGACATTGTAATTCTACATGTACTACTCCAACTCCACTACCAATGCCACTTTATACTCTTCTATCTAAAACTGTAATACCCTACATGTTCACTAAGAGTTGTACATATAGTTAAAAATGAAAAACAATGTGGACATTTAAATCATATTGAAGCATGATATTTAATAACATAAAAATGTCCTCAATATGTCAACTAAAAATTTGTGTTTATAACACAGAATGGGGATATATATACACATACACATATAGTTATCAATATTAATATTTGAATAGAATTATTTTGGGGATTGTGGATTATCTTGATTTTATTCTTTATTTCTTAGCATTTTCATTTTTTTGCAATAAACATATTCGCACAAATACTATTTTTAAACGTAAAAAGTGTAACCAATAGTCAAGATCACTCTTAATGCTAAATTACTAATAAATAATATTACAAATATTAGCATCTGAAAGAAGAAGGATGTCTACTGTATGTAAATTAATACTGTCTCAAATAACTTTCTAAGTACTTTACTTGAACTTATTCATTTAATCTTTACAACAGCCCTATGAGTTCAGTACTCTTATATCCCCATTTTATAGGTGAGGAGACTGAGGCACACAATAGTTTGATAAATTGTTCAAGACCACACAGCTAGTAGGTTCTGGACCCAAGTAGTAGATCATAAAATCCATGTACTTAAATTGACCATGACACTATTTTGTTATCACTTTGTGAAAACATTACTCTGAAAGTTCTAGACAATTTTATAAAAATATAATAAAAAAAAGAAGAAAAAGTATTAGAGAGGACAATGATTTTACTAATCAAGAGACACAAAGATTTCACAAGTTATACTTTGGAATTACATTAATAAAAGTTATTTGACAATTATATCTCAATAAAAAAAGTGAGAGGAACAAACTGTTCAGAGCCCACCTGAAGCAAACATCAAAAATCCACTTGATGGTATATTAGACTTGAATGGATTGAATCTTAACATATTCTCAGCGAAAAATTTCACAATTGTAATTATTTAAAATTAAATTTGCAATTTAAATTGAATGTCATATGAAAAATGCTGTTAGAACTCTGTAACTATTATCCTCTTCTAAGGCATTATATCAATATTTGAATGTGACTTAGTTTTCTTCGTGTTTATCATCTTGAAGAATTTTGCTAAGAGTTTGGAATAATTTATTTGATCTATCCCTAAAATTTAATTTATCCCTAAAGATAACAAAGCACAGTAGCACATTACCCAAGCATTTAAGGATGCCTTGAATAAGTTAAGTTCATTTTTCTAGTTTGCCCTACTCTTCTGAAATTATTTCCTTATTTTGCAAATCAGTCTTGCAAACTACCAACACGAAATCATTTAGTTACCAATTGCAAAGCCATTTTCGTAATCATAATTGTATTCCAGGCAATATTTTTTGGTCAGGTCCTCCAGTCTGCAGTCAATGTCATCAGCGTCACTACAAAATGATGGGACCTGCAAATAAAAAGTGAAGAGGAGAAAAAGCAAGTCACGTCTCCGTCAGTAGGAGGTGGGGGTGGGGGGGCTTGGAGCTCCACCTGTTCTCCCAAAGACTCCTGACCCTCCTGTAACTCCCTGTGAACCACCACGGATATTCTCATGCCTCTTCTGTTTACATCACTTTCTAAAAAATTCAAAACTTTTAAATACAGATTTACTTGCCATTCACTGCAGAAGTGGAAAAACCTATGAATAATTCTAAATATTAAGAGCAAGTTTGGCTCACAAAGCAGAGGTAAATCATTAGGACAAGACATTTCTGTTGCAGGTGACCCAGGAATGCTCTGAGAAGCTCTACAGCGTCCTTTGAAACGTCGCAAACGATAGAGGAGGTCTCTGACATACCATTTTCCCCAGCGTCGTCTCAAATGCTTCTGAAAACTTTTTCAACAGGTCCGTGTCATCACAGCGAGTGGCTTTGTACAGCATCTCAAAGGACTTGAACCCGTGATTTGCAAAACGTTTTACTGCAAAATGTTGGGGGAAACAGCTTCAGTTGGTTAGTGTTTTCAAAACAGAGATTTAACTTTCCCTGGAATAACTGTAACTTAGCATTGTAACTTTAACATAATTTGTGGGTTGTTATAAAAACAAGAGATGAGCGTCAAGGAAAGTTTTTAGGTATTAATTAATCCTGAAAACCAAGTACAAGCCAAATAAGCACTGTCCCTAGTTACCAGGTGATGAATTTGCTTTGATAAATTATTCTTTACCTTCCTACAATTTAAGGAAAAACATAAATAAGAATTGTTTTCATTATATTCCTAGAAAAAATCATGGCTGTATTAAAGATATTTTATTCTATATTTATTTAAATTTACAACATATTATATTATGTTTATATTCCCAACCACTAGACATGTAACATTTTTCTAAATATTATGCAAAATTATCATGGCTGACAGTGTAATTTCACAGAGATAAATTTGTCTTTTGGAGAAATTAAACTCAGCAAGATGCCTCAAAAGATTTTGAGATAAGGCCTCCTAATATTATCACCATTAAAATCCTACCTTCTGATAGACTATGGTAGAGGCAAGTGATACTGCTTCTACTTACTTCTCAAATTAAGTAGCTTTTACTTTTTGTCTAGGCCATTTAACTCCATCTATGGTACTGGATCAAATATACACGCCAGATAATGTTATTTACACCAAAGATATTCAGTTGGTTGTTTTTATAATAATACATATTTAAGAGTATCTAAATCCAAATCAGAGCTAAGGAATACGACTCATCTCCCTCACTCCATCACAGATCCCGGCTCTTTAAATGTTATCTCTTCCACAGTCTATAAGATTATACTTCATGTTCAATTTCACAAGTCAAGAACAACATGCTGACAAGTCTCTGCAGATATTTCTGGTAAAATACAAGGAGAGGGTCCATATGGTTTTGCCTTAAACTGAATTCTGTCCTGTAGCAGGACTCTGGTTGGGTAATATTTTAAATGGATAGATGAATGAACACTTATCCACAAACATGTCAAATTCATGGCACCATTTTCTACTCACAAAACCTAATCCCTAAAATTAAGGCAAATTCCCTCTTTAAATGCATAGACATCTACACAATCAGCCGGCAGACACACATACTAAAGGAATTCAGAAAAATAATGAACACTTACTAGCACAGTCCGGCCATTCAGTGGAATACGGTGGTTTCCAGATACCATCTTCATAAGCACAGTAATACTTCTCCATAGACCCTTCTGTGAAATCATAGCCCTCCAGGCAACTTAATGTGCAGTTAACTCCAGCACTATCTTGAGCACATATGAAATCCCCATTTACCGGGGTAAATGGAATTTCACAGGGAGAACCTGTATAAAAAAATATATTATTTATATACAGTGATAAAAGAAAAATAAACCAAATTCCAGGAGTCTCAGATGAGTTATTAGAAAGATTCCTCCTGTCTACCATATTCCTAAAATGACTTTCATCAACAAAGCCTTAGCATGGGATTGTAGCAATGCTTGCTTTCTCTTTTCTTTTTTTTAAAAATATATTTTTATTGATTTCAGGGAGGAAATGAGAGGGATTAAAACATAAAAAATGAGAGAGAATCACTGATCACCTCCTGCATGTTCCCCGCTGGGGATTGAACCAGCAATATGGGCATGTGCCCTGTCTGGAATCTAATGTCTTAATCTAATGGCATTCTGGTTCATAGGTCAGCACTCAACCATTGATCCACGTTGGCTTAGCACAATGCTTGCCTTTTAATCCCTAGGTGGACATGTAATTAAAATTTATATCTACATGTAATTAAAATTTGTGCATGTTTTACAAAAAGAATTTCTGATTTGGGATTGTTATTTTTGGCATTCTTTAGTAAAAATGAAAACAACATAGTGTAGCATTTTCAGAATCTGTCTCCTCAAAATAAGATCATGACAATACTTTGTACCTTTAGAGAAAATGTTAATAAAATGTTAATTAAAGATCACCCCAGAAGAAAATATTTTTTATTTATCATGAAGTGAAGTAATAATTAGAAAACTAAGTAAAATTTATCAGTATTCTAACTTTAAAAATCTGCTGCTCACAGCCTGGCCAGTGTGAGTATCAACCCATGAACCAAGAGGTCCCTGGTTCAATTCCCAGTCAGGGTACATGCCCGGGTTGCAGGCTTGATACCCGATTGTGGGGGGGAAGGGGAGTACATAATTCAGCCAATTGATGACTCTCTCTAATCAATGTTTCTATCTCTCTATCCTTCTCCCTTCCACTCTTCCTAAAAATCAATCAAAACATATTTTAAAAAATCTATTGCTCATAACCTATTTTGTTTCACAACAGCAATTATAAGTATCAAATGTCACCTAGATTTTTTTGAGAGTTAGGAACAGCATACCTTTTATGACAATGTGAATGTCACATGTCCTTTTATTGCCTGAGGGGTCAGTGGCTGTATACTGTACCACAGTCTCCCCTTGAGGAAAGAGGTCACCTGGTGTATGACTTCTGGTGATGGCCAGCACAGCCCCTGGAAAGGAAAGAAGGAACCCGATTTTGGGGTTACTGGTCTGCACTCACTTCACTAGCCACCTTATTTTACTTTTCAGTTTCTGATTTTTAGAGAGAGTGGAAGGGAGAGGGGATAGAGAGATTGAACCAGCTGGGCATTCAACTTATGTTGATTTGACCACTAGTAGAAATTAAAAGATGTAATATCCATATTATAACATAGAAACAGCAGACTCAAAAATCTCATTAAGGCATTCTTGCTTAATAAATGATTTTCCTTGCGTAGATCAGTCTTCTGAATATGGGAAATTCTAATTTGCATTTTTAACGTTGTTTATTAGATTTTACTGAAATCTTAAAATGGAAATTTAATGTACTTGCCCATTTTTTTGGCTTTCCTGTGATTGTCTATAATTTTTTTGGTCAAATGTTTAAGAAATAAGGATGAATAGAATCCCACTCAAGACACCAATACAATGTGTAGTTTGTGGCTTCAGGACAAAGTAAGCTTAGAGACTGGGTAAATTTATTAGATCCCCCTTCAAGTACAACACCCAGCACAGATTAATAAATGTCCATTGTATATTGAAGGAAGGGAAACCCCAGGGGTAGGTTAGATTAATTATGTTAAATTATATATACAGGGGTGGGCAAAAGTAGATTTACAGTTGCATTGTGACCTTCTTTTGAGCTCAAAAAGCTGTTGTAATAATCATAACTTATCTGTATGTTTCCACACATACAACTGTAAGCCTACTTTTGCCAACATCTGTAATTGTCCTAGCATTAAGACGTATTACCTTATGTAATACGCTTAGATATAATTCAGTACGCTTAGATATAATTTACTTTTCATTTCTCTTTTGTTTTCTGAAGGCTTTTAAAAATAAAACATGTCAGTGTTACCGTACTGAGAACAAAATGCCTGTATTCTCACCAGAGTTGTCTGAGAACTGAGGCTCGTCCCAGGTTGCAGGATGCTGCTTCTCGGAGACCTGGATGGGAGGTGGGGATCTGCACCGGTCTATGCTAGGTGGTTCCACGTCTGAAAAACATGAAGTCAGAGAGAGAAGTCGCAGTTATCATTACAAAATGATGAGGGGGATTGCCAGAGGGAACTGATGTCTGCTTGTGTTGGCAGGGAACCCCGACCTTGTTAAACACAAGGTTGAGCATGGGGCCCCCTTCCTCATGAGGCAGGCTTTCTCCCTGGGCTCAACATTAAAAGGAAAAGCTGATTCTTGCAGACTGCCCTCTGTCTGTTGGAGAAATTCCAGGTGACTAAAATCACAAGCACAGTGGTATGAAACGTAATATAGATGTGGTGGGCTGTTAATTAGTGTGTCACACCAACATAGTTAAGCTGAAATACTTGACAGTGATAAGAACCTTCCCAGATAAGCAGGAGAGAAATGACCAATCTTAGTCATCACCCTCAGATCACTCCCAGGATCCTCCTCCTATCGGAAGGGGCAAGACAGGCTAACTGTAAGGAACACTGGGTAGAAAGACCTGAGTTGTGTTTCAGAAAGTGCAAGATGTGAGGATTTGATATTGTGGAAATGCAAGGAAATTATGTACAAAGCTGGGACACTGGAGTCTAAGAGTTCTAAGGATGATAGATTCTAGGAAAAGACAAATAACAGTGTGATGTGGACCTGGGAGTTAGGTGCTACAGTGGAGAGGGGTGACAGCCACAGTAGAAGTTCAAGAACTATGAAGAGGTACTGCTGAGCACTGTAACCCACATAGAAGGAGTAGTTTGGGGTGGCTTGGGTGAGCCAGGTTTCAAAGCTCTGATTGGATGTGGTAGGATTTTTAGGATATCAGTAAAGAACAACAAAGAAGGCGCATAGGAGGTAATTTTAATTACTTTACACATCATTTGAAATATCCATATCAAATGTCTTTGAGAGAGACTGTTACACAGGCATCAAGTCTAGGGTATCTTTATCTATAATATATCTATAATTACTCTAAAATTAAATGAGCTACACCTGTGAGAACATCTAGATATCTGCTTTAAGTCTTATGAATAAATGTTCAATTTTTCTTTTTTCTTCATGCTTGTCATTTCACCAGTGCTGTACCTTTGGGTTACTACCCTCCTGGGCTGTAAACTCTGGTAATCAGAGATGGAGTCTCTTTTGCACATGGTTAGGTCTCCACAGAACTTGGCCCATAATCGGTACTCAGAAAACATTGTTGAATAAAGAAAAGAGTAAAGGAATGCTCATAGGAGGTCAGTACACTTTGAGTTGTTGAATCAAGCCGATTCCTAGTTCAACTGAAAAATCTGGCAGTATTTATTCTTTTCCCAAAGAAATTGCACATCGATATTTACAAGATTTTCTAAAAGTCTGATTTTAGCCACACATTTTAAAGCTGAATCAGAGGTACAAGATGCTCACAGTCAGACTAGTAAAATACTGTCAAAAGAGGAGGAGGTAGAGCAGATGCCCTGTCTCAAAAAGAGAGAGACAACTTCCCGAGCAAGTGAGGGAGCTGTGGAACATTAAGCAAAAGCAATCTTGCTTCTTCTCTTTTATCAGTAAGACACCAATACCCTGTCAACAAGAAAAAGCAGGCTTTGGAATATTTTCTCTCTGACTCTGTCTTTCTCCCCTAGCCTTCCTCTCCTCTCTTTCTCAACCCCTTTCTTTTTCCTGCTTCCTCTTCTTTCCCATTTTCTCTCTCTCTTTCTAATTAGAAAATTCAGCTAGTGACTAGCTAGACATTTGAGTTACACATTTTACCTTTCAACATGCTAACTCTTTGTTGTGAACAACTAAAACTTCATAAACTCTTGAACCAGAAATCCTATGGTATTTTCCATGTTTCTGCTAAAGTTCATGTTGAAAACAATGAAAAAGCAATTTAAAAACACTACTATGAAATGAATTAGACTGAGTTTTACTTGAGTTCTTTTCATCTGCTTTTGCCAAAAACTTATAATTTCAAGGGTAAAAGCCAGTTTGATATACATTAGTTATTTCAAGAACTTATGTAGAACTCTTAAAATAAGTTTAACGTATTGAGATTTAAAATAAACACATTAAAATATACCAGACAAATGTCACAAAATGTTAATATTTATATAGCACTAGTTCAGGGAATTTATATAACTTAACTAAAAAAACCTCACTATATCTCTATGAGGTAATATATTAATTAATTGTATTTTTTTGGATAAGGAAATTGAGGCACAGAGATGTGACAGGTCACATTGCCTTCAAGTGGCAAAAGCTGGATATGGAGTCAAACAGTTTGGGTTCAGAGACTGTGGTCTTGACCATTGTAGATAGCTATACATCCTACTTCTCTATGTATGAAGTCTTGGTATTCGGTAGCCATTGAATATCAACCAAATAGACTGAAGGCACAATGACCAATTGGGTAATGAAACAGTAAACCAGGCCAAAAAATAAAAATAAAATAAAAAAAAGGACTGATCTATAGTAGTGACTGGGAGAATATATGACACTGGAGAGATTTCAAAGGTACTAAGTAGATGAAACCAGTAGATGAAAACTTATTGGTGCTGGTGATGGAGGAAGAAGAGTCGAAGATGACTTCCAGATATCTGCTTGGTGGTCAGGTTGTTGGTTGTACCACTTTCTGAGTTGAGAAATATATTTTGTTTGGGTGAATCTGAATTGCCTGTGGGACATCCACATGAGACAGTCACAGTAGGCAGTTTTATATAGTGCTTTGAATTTCAGAAAAAAAGATCTGATCTGGAGATGAAAATCTGGGAGTTGTCAGTTAACAAAGTCACCAGGAAAACTATAAAGAGAAAGATAAGAGAACCAAAGCTGGAATCCTGGGGATATTAAACATTTGGGAGTTGTTCTGAGGAAGCAAAGCCCAGGAAAGCAATAAAGAAGGGTAAATGAGAAAAACGGGAGGAAAAACAGAAAATACTGGTGTCAGAGAAGCTGGGGAAGAGACAGTTTTAATAAGGAGAGTATGGGTCTTGGTGTAACATCTAATGAAAGATTATATAAAATAAGGACTAAAACATACATGGTAGAAATGACTTTAGAGATTATTGGTGACCTTGATGAGAGTAGTTTATATGGGTGAAGGAGACTGAAGTCAGACTTGAGTGACTTTGAGAATAAATGGCAGTTAAGTCAAAAGAGATGACAACCATTGGGAACTTTTGAAAAGGCTTGGATGGGCGGAAATCAAGGGAAACAGTGATAGTTAAAGAGTATGTATGCTTCAAAAGGGTGGCTTGAGCAGGTTTCAATGCCAGTAGGAAGAATCAATAGAAAGGGAGTTGTGGGAGGCAAAGAAACAAAGTTTTAGAGGAACTGGATTATTTTCACAAACTGACCCAAGTAATTTGGAGACTTACCAATGACCTTGATATGGAAAGTGCAGCTGGCTTGATTGCTGGATAGGTCAATTGCCGTGTACGTGATAGCAACCTCTCCAATTGGGAAAAGGTAAGGTGGGGTAAAAGCTGGATGGACATGGATTGACAGCTTTTGGAGATAATATTTTGAAATTTAAAGTTAGTATCAAGAGTACATTTATTCTTTGTTATATATACTATTTGTAAAGTTTAAAGTGATACAATATTTAATATATAACAAGAAGAAAAAAAACAGGCAGTGTTTTGGTGTATTTCTTTCCAGACTATTCTATTTGCATACTGTCTTGCAGTGGCATAAAATGAAATGTTGTTCCTTGTTTTTTTAAACATATCTTAAAACACCTTTCATGCTGTTGCCTAGTCTTTAGAACTTAAGATGACTTAATTGTAGCCATAATGTTCTGTAGAATAAATATATAATGTAAGAAAAATCTATTGAAAGACACTTAAATTGCTCCCGAATTTTACTACTGTAAACAGGACTGGGATGAACAGTTTTGTATAAAGAACTTTAAAATATTTTTATTATATCCTTATTAACCTCAAAGTTATTAACATTTAATGTAGCTACTACAAAATTTATTTCCCAAAGCATAGTACTAATTTGCATTCTCACTGTCAATATTTGATAGTATCAATGTTTATATGTATATAGAGAGAATGATATCATTAGAGTATTAGTAAATCTTCAATATCACACATATTTGTAGTGTGTTTAGAGTTCATTTGAAAAGGATGCACATGCTTGCATAAACTTTACCTTTTCCCCAGAGTTGTCTTTAGCTGCTGGGATTTGCCAGGTGATATTAGCAGAGTCTGACTGTTCCTGTGTCTTAGCCTCTATATCCGGAGGACAGTTGATGTGAGGAGCCTCCACATCTGACTCAGAAAATACACAAATCAATATGTTAAGTTCACATCACTTAAGAATTAGATGAGAATATATTAATACTTTGTGTCTCATCATTTCCATATCGATTCCTGATTGATTTGAAATGCACACCTGCCTCAGCATAGCTTCCTAGGACCTTCAAGAGCTAGTACCTGCTGACCTCAGCCTCGCCTTTAGAGATTCCCTCCTGGAACTCACTCTCCACGATGAATGTTGTATCCCATGAAAGCTCAGGGTCTTTGCCTGAATCAATGTCCCCTTCTCCCTTTACCTAGGTAACTACTACTTGTCCTTTAATTCTCAGCTTGGACACAAGCTCCTCAAAAAGCGCTCTCTGACTCCCCTGGTCCATTTTAGGTGCCCACTCAAGTTCCTACAACTCTGTCCTTCCTAACCATAAAACTCATCATGCCAGTTTGAAGTGGAATTGTCTCCCCCAAAAGAATTTAAGGTCTTTGAATGCCAGGGTACCTCTTGTCCATTATGCTATATATATATCTGGCATGGAATAGGACCTTGGTAAATATTTTTTGAATGAAATAAATAAATAAACAGAAAAATGAATGTTGACTGGCAGGAAGGAACTACACTTTAAAACAAGGGCTGTCAAGAAGAATGAATTAGTAGGAAAAGGTACTGTCAAAACAAACAACAAATTACAGTCAATGAAATTTTTTTGCAGTATGAAACTTTGCAGTGCAATCACTGAATTAGAAGTGGTAACATTATACATATCCACATTAGTTACTGTAGAGCTAAGTTCTTATTATCCTATCTATAAGAGTAATATGCAAATTGACCATATCTCTGCTACACTCACCAGCCATGCCCACTAGCCAATCAGAGCGAGTATGTAAATTGACCCAACCAAGATGGCTGTGGCCACAGAGAGAGCAGGAGAGAGGCGTAGGTTGCCCCTGGCAATGGAGGAAGCCAAGCTTTCCATACACCCTGTTGGGCTCAGGCCTCCACTTAAGGCAACCAAGTTTCAATGGCTGTACCAGTAGAAGGCTGGGCTCTGCTCCAGGCTACAAAGTTTCAATTGTAGAAGATAAATAAATCCCAGATACCAGGGCTTCCTCTTGGGTCGCCCGGGGGATGTGGCCAGCCTGCAAACCACTACAGCCCAAGGGAACACCTACACTGATCCACGATACCCTTCAGGGCAAATCAGCTGGCCCTAATCCATGTACCAGGCCTCTATCCTATCTAATAAAGAGTAATATGCAGATTGACCATCACTCCAACAACAAGATGACTGCCCATATGTGGACAGAAGATGTCCACCACAAGATGGCCAGCAGGGGCAGTTGGGAGGGATCAGGCCTACAAGGGAGGGCAGTTGGGGGTGATTAAGCCTGCAGTGGAGGGCAGTTAGGTGTGACCAGGCCGGCAGAGGAGGGAAGTTGGGGATGACAGGGCCTGTAGGGAAGGGCAGTTGGAGGGGACCCAGGCGTGCAGGGGAGGGCAGTTAGGGGTGACCAGGCCTACAGACTAGGGCAGTTAGGAGCAAACAGGCTAGCATGGGAGCAGTTAGGCATCAATAAGGCTGGCAGGGGAGTGGTTTAGGGAGTGATCAGGCTGGCAGGTAGAAGCGGTTAGGGGCAATCAGGAAAGCAGGCAGGTGATCAGTTGGGAGCCAGCCATCCTGGACTGTGAGAGGGATGTCTGACTGCCCATTTAGGCCTGTTCCAGGTAGGCGTGGTCCTAAACGGGCAGTTGGACATCCCTCAAGGGATCCCAGATTGTAGAGGGAGCAGGCTGAGCTGAAGGACACCACCCCTCCCTCGTGCACAAATTTACATTAAATTGAAGTTACATTAAATTAGGTCTTCTGTAAGTTGCAGTGGAAAACATATATCCAAATTGATTTAATTAGTCTTCTTGTTTCTTTGCAATTTTATTCAATTTATATTTTCTCCGATAATTGTTTGACAATTTCCCCTCACAAATATATATTAGCATATTGCCTCTGAAAATTTGAAAACACATTTGACTTTTCATTCATACTTGAATAACAATTTGACTGGATTTGGAATTTAAAGTTTACAGCCATTTCTCTCTCCATATTTGTTGGACATTGCTACATTTCCTTCTGGCAGTTAGAATTCTAAAAGAGAATCGAGTCAGATTGTTTCTTTTGCTCCATTTCTCTTCTCACTGGAAACTTATTTATTTAATATTTTGTCATTAACTTTGGACCCCAGAAACTTCACCAGAAGTAGTGAAAACATGCCTGCCTTATGCTCAGATGCTATTTTTGATCTAAAGGTTCAAACTTTTCTATCTCAGGCAAACTTTCTTTTACTGGTAAGAAAATTCTTCTCCTCCACCCCTTTTTTCTCTCTCTTTCTGGAACTCTTTGCTAAAAGGATATTGGGCTTCTAAATTGATCACTGGTATCTCTTAATTTCCATCTGTTCAGTTTCATCAGTTGGAATAGTCAAGTTCTTAATTAGTTCTGATTCTGAAGGAACACTCAACTTGGTTGTTCAAATCACGAATATTGTTTTCAACAACATCTGTTTCATGTTTTCCCCTTCTCTTAGAGATATTCGTATTTTTATTTTTAAGAACTCTTGTTTAAACACCCAGCCCTTCATAGCTGTCTGTCCTTGCTGCAAGGAAGATGGCAATGCTCTCCTGTGAATAATGGATGCAGTTCTCAAAATGTATTTAGTCTCACCTTCTTTATATGGCTTAGAAATTACTCAAAGAATTTCTGCATTTACTGATGTAAAACTTACCTGACTTCCAGTTCCTGTATTATCCTTAGTTTCGTATGTCTTCGGTCATTGCCTGGTATGCTGCAACTGGATTTTGTAAATCCACCATTTATCATGGGTTTGCAGCAGAAGTTGAAAAGGACAGTCCCACAATCCCCTAACTTGTAATTACATGAGAATTTGGCTTTTAATCTGATCAACATAGAAGACTTACCTTTACAGACAGCTGTCTGAACTCTGGTGCTCCATTTTCCAGAGGTGGTACATCGCAATTCTTCTCTGGCTCCAGCTAAAATGAATCCTTCGTGGCAACTTAGCTGACAAATTGTCCCAGGTCTGGCTGGCTGCCTGCCACAGTTTGGGGGGGATATGATGACACCTTTGGGCGTCTGAAATGTGGAACACTGGCGCTCTATGGTGAGGAATAAGGAAACGAGAGAATGTTCTTAGAGTTCTCACAAATTGCAAATGCCACATTCTCTTTACCCAACAAAAGCACTGACTATGCTGGTCACGCCAATGTCTTTCAGTACTTATACTAGTAGGTATGGCATTGTCACTGCACTGAATCTTTGTTTAATAGTAAATTTTATTCTTCTGTATGAGAGAGAGAATCTCTTCTCGGTATGATATTAGTGTTTCTGAACCTGCACAGTGAGGGTCAACTGTAAATTAATCCCCTAGTAAGTCCAATGTCCCTCCTGGTCACACCCTCCTTTATGATCACCCAAGAATCGAGTACTAGATTATACTAGAACAAAGCTATAAATCAATTTTGGACGACCTTGCATACTTATAGCATCTAGTTTTCCCATCTTAGGTCCTGGCATATCTCAATTTTTTCCATACATGTAGTTCTTCTTTTCCCTTTTTGGGAAGTTGTATATTTCATTACATACTTGCTAATACTCCTAGGTTACTGTAACTGACACATAGTAAGGTTTCACTAAATAGAAGTGATCAACATCTCATCATATTATCATAACCATTGTTATTTGTATCTACAGAGTATAAAAGCAGAAAACTGAAAAAGCTACTGAATTCATTCCTTCAGGACCCAACTGCAGTAGTGAGATGTCACAGATTTTAGTGAAGGACAAGATCGAATATAGGATGAATTTTGTGGTCCATCTTAAGATTCATTGATTCATAATTCAGTCCTCTCGTCAACAAGGTAAAAGTAAATTATGTTTAACAAAGTGATGGAATTATATAGCACTTCCTTTAAAAAAATCAAAATTGGCCCCATTTTTTTTTAAAAAAGGACTTAAAGCTTCAGTGACTTGGAAAATTAGAATTTCACCAGTGGAGGGGAATAAAACATTTATTTATATGCCTATGTCTCTGTGCATCTGTATATATGGTTTTGTATTTATAGTCATCATGAGTCAATTCTTAGTTCTAGGTCTTCACAGAAAACAGGGGAATCAGAGAGCAAGAGAAAGGAATCACGAAAGGCGCCATACCTTCCAGAAACTTACCCACACAGCGAGGCTCTAAGCTATCCCACTGGGCGTTTCCTTGACAGGTGAGCTTAGCACTCCCTTCTAGCCTGTACCCTTCGTTGCAGGAAACCACACACGTCGTCTTGTAGGACATCTCCCCCGTGGAACAGCTCAGGTGGCCATGTCTGGGTTGGCGGAGACGAGGGCACGTTCTTACTATATAAAGTGAAAACTGTTAGGTCACGTGTTACTGAATAAGGACAAAAACGATAATTCTAAGTTTAATAACGCTGACACGTTGCATGCGAGGAAAGGCCCTTTTCTCCTTTTCCTAAAATGGCAAAGGGTAAAACATACCATTTTTTGTTGAGTTAGTGCTAGACAATTAATAGTGTTTTAGCAAATGCAGAGCCCCAGCAAACTCACTGGAGTTCAGCCATCTACCCATAGGTGGGAAACTGAAACTGTCTCTAAGGAGTCTGGTCCTAAATCAGGGGTGGGGAACCTTTTGGCTGCCAGGGGCCATTTGGAGATTTATAACATCATCTGCAGACCAGACAAGGTTATCAGCTTAAAAATCAGCCTGCTATATCTGGTCAGACATTTAGTTAACTCACCCCTAATGCCTTGGCAGGGCCAGAGCAAATGATTTCGAGGACTCAACATTTTCCTAACCTATAGCCAGGGGGTGCTTGCCAGAGGCCTTGGCTGTGATTTCCCAGGCTGTATTCCAACAAAAGGAAGGGGGGCAGGGGTTCCAGGTTGATGAGCAACTCATTCTCAGACCTCCTGGGCATGTCCCGGGTCTCTTAATGATCCCAGGATCTGCAAAGCAGCCCAGCCCTTGCAATCTTAAATTCCAGTATTCTGTTCTCTGACGACAACTCTTGTCCTTTTATCGTTTTCACTCCCTTTTCCCAGACATTTTACTGTAAATCCTAGCTCACGATGCTGATCTTGACATAGGTATTAACGCCGAATTGTTTGTTTTTTGCTGCTCTGGCGAAGAATGCTGCTTGTCCACTCCCAGAACCATTCTCCCTAGTTTATTCAGCATAATAATATCCACAGCTAGAAGACCATGCCCTACCTCCATCACAAGGAATGACAGAAAGCTGAAGTTGTGTGGGACTTCTGGACAAGTTTTTTAATTGGGAGAGTATTTTTTTGCCTTTCCACTCCTCCTTTTTCTCTTAAAATACAGACATGAGGGATAGTACTGCAGCATATCATAGTGTAAGTATAGGCATGTGACTCCCTGTCATACACAGAGATATGAGGAGGGAAAAAGAGTAGATTCCCATTGAATATGTCAAAGAGTGGGTGCATATAGTAATTTTAATAGTTTACAGATATAATTCTATGGCATCAGGAATTATACAAAAAAACAAAGATAACTCCTACAAAGGAACAAAGTTCAGTGTGCTCTCCCATAGTACTACTGCAACACAGAAGGGCAGAAGGTGACACAGCAATCCCTAGACATTTTTGAACAAAATCAGTTGGATTCAATTTTATTGGGACTCTGGATAAGATGTATTTTTTTCTTTCTTTTACTTTTCTGCATTTTCCAATTTTTAAGTATCAAACACATATTTATTTATGATGAAAGCTTAATTTTAAAATAATAGAGAGGAAAGCTGGGGCAAATATTCAGTGTATATTTAACTGAAGTTATTTTTAAAATAAAGTTTCTCTGAAGTAACCCATTCATATGATATTAATCAGCAGAGTATAAATACTGGGTGCATTAAATATATGTTTGGGATTGATTGCTCCTTAGAGGAAATTCAAGAATTACATGTTAGGTGCAGCCATAAAGCCTAGCTTTTCAGTTCCTGAAATGATTTGAAAAAAGCCAATTATCAATGAGAACAGAATAGAAATCTTTTGCCTTGCACACTAGATTTTTATTAAGTGTGTCCATCACATAAATAGAATCTTTATTAAATGTGTATGTCAAGTTTATTTTGCCTTCCACATTCTGACTTTCACTGAGTGTGTCCATCATGTGTGGCATAATGCCAGGTGCCAGGAAGGGTTAAAAGATGAATAAGATAAATTCCTGCCCAGCTGGTGTTGCTCAGTGGTTGAGCATTGACCCATAAACTAGGAGGGTTGATCAATTCACATGACCAGGTTGTGGGCACAATTCGCAGTAGGGAGCATTCAGGAGGCATTACTGGCATTTCTTTCTCTCTCTCCTTCTCCCTTCCTCTCTGAAATCAATTAAAAAAAATAAGATAAATTCCTATGATCATGATATATAAAATTTGAAAAAAACATATTAAACAACTGATTTTGGAGTCAGTATATTGCTTAAGTCACTCTGACTTTCTAAGCGGAGTCATGATGGATTTACATCTCTCAAGAGTACTGAGAGTAAATTACATTTGGTGTTTCATACACATGCAAATTAAATTGCTTCTCAAACGTTGGTTTTAATAAGTATTCATTGCTCCTCAGGGAAAACAAAGGATTCAATAATTCCTATTTAGTCATCAACATTTTATACTCCTTGTCAATCAAAAATGGCCATTTACTATCATTTTTAATAGGAGCATGCTTATTTATTAGTTTCCATTTATATTTTCTTATTTCAATAGCTGAAAAACTCTACAATTGTTTCTTGACTTACATTCATGTTAATGCATCCTTAAATATAGTCTTTTTAGAAAACAGCAACACTGTCTTTTAGAGAATAGTCTACTATGTAGTAGACAATGTAAGAATTTGCTCTGGTTCTCATTTAAAAGATAATTTGATTTTCCCCAGACATACTCTTGGTAATACTATCTCAAACTGTGATAGTATCCATACTAAAAATAAAATAAATCTGATGTGAAGTGTAGGACTCTCATTGTTATTTGAACCTTTTTTCTCAGAAAAAAATACCTCCACAAAATTTGATGTACTGTGATGTTGTGGTATAGCTAGTTATTATTGAGAAGTCACAAAAAAATCCATACAAGCTGGTAACGAAATACATAATTCACAAAAATTGAAAAAGAGTATAAGTCTTTATGAAGAGTATATAAGAGGAATGAGACTCAATTAGTATCTAACACTATAAAATATGAATGATGTAACATTAAGTGTGTAAAAAAGGCTTTATATTTTACACTGGTCTTCCATTTTAGCTTCAATTTTATAAACCTTTTTAAG
>PVJN01018358.1:0-39094 GCA_004026805.1 Lasiurus borealis
CCTAAACCTAGCATTAAGCCTAATCCTAACACTAACCGTAACCCTAGCACTAACCATAACTCTAACCCTAGGTCTAACATTAAACCTAATGCTAACCCTATCTTTAACCCTAACCCTAGCTGTAACCCTAACACTATCCCTAACCCTAAGCATAGCTATAACACTAACCCTAATCCAAACCCTAACCCTAGCTCTAACCCGAACCCTAACTCTAACCCTAACACTAACCTTAAGAGTAACCCTAACCCTAGCTCTAGACCTAACCCTAAACCTTATGCTAAACCTAATCCTAAACCTAATCCTAGCTCTAACCCTAAGCCTAACCCTAACACTAGCAGTAACCCTAACTTAAACTTAACCCTAACCCTACCTCTAACCATAACCCTAAACCTAACCCTAATCATAAACCTAATCCTAAACCAAACCCTAGCTCTAAACCTAGCCCTAGCTCTAACCATAACCCTAAACCTAAACTAAACTCTACCTCTAGCCCTAACCATAAACCTAACCCTAACCCTAACACTAGCTCTATCCCTAACCTTAAGCCTAAAAACAGCTCTAACACTAACCTAAACCTTACACTAGCTCTAACCATAACCGTAACCCTAACTCTAGCTCTATCCCTAACCCTAACTGTATCTCTAACCCTATCACTAACGCTATCCTTAAACCTAACCCTAAGCCTAACTCTAACCCTAACCCTACCTCTAACATTAACCTTAAACATAACCATAACCGTAACCCTATCTCTAAACCTAAACCTAACGCTAACCCTAATCCTAGACCTAATCCTAGGTCTAACCCCAACCCTAACCCGAAACCTAGCATTAACCCTAATCCTAACCCTAACCGTAACCCTAGCACTAACCCTAACACTAACCCCAGCAATAACGCTAAAACTAAACCTAATCCTATCTTTAACCCCAACCATAGCTCTAACCCTAACCCTAAGCCTAGCTCTAACCCTAACCCTAAACCTAAACCTAACCCAAAACCTAATAGTAACCTAACCCTACCTCTAACCCTAACTCAAACCCTAATACTAGCTCTAACCCTAAACCTAACCCTAACCATAAACCGAGCTCTAACACAAACCCTACCTCTAATCCTAACCCTAACTTTTTCCCTACCCCTAACCCTAGCTCTAAGCCTAACCCTAAAAATTACCCTAAACCTTATCCTAAACCGAACCCTAGTTCTAACCCTAAGCGAAAACCTAACCTATATCTAACCCTAACCTAACCCTAACCCTAACCCTAACCCTACCTCTAACCCTAAACCTAAACCTAACCCCAATCATTAACATAATCATAAACCAAACCCTAGTTTTAATGCTAACACTCGCTCTAACCTTAAACCTACATGAACCCTAAACATAGCTCTCACCCTAACCCGAACCCTAAACCTAAACCTAACCCCAATCATTAACATAATCATAAACCAAACCCTAGTTTTAATGCTAACACTCGCTCTAACCTTAAACCTACATGAACCCTAAACATAGCTCTCACCCTAACCCGAACCCTAAACCTAAACATAACCCTAGCTCTAACCCTAATGCTAAACCTAACTGTAAACCTAACTCTAAAAATAAACCAAGCTCTAACCTTAACCCTAACCCTAACCCTATCTTTAACCCTAAACCTAACCCAAACCCTAACACTAGCTCTATCCCTAACCCTAACACTAACCCTTGCTCTAACCCAAACCGCAACCCTAAACCTTACACTAACACTAACTGGAACCCTAACCCGAACCCTAACACTAACATTATCACTAACTCTAACCCTAACCCTAACCCTAAACCTAACACTAGAACTAACCCTTGCTATAACCCTAATCCTAAACTTAACCCTCCCTCTAATCCTAACCTTAAATCTAACCCTAACCTTAACCCTAACCCTAACCCTAGGTGTAACCCAAAACCTAACCCTAACTCTAAGCTTTGCTCTAACCCTAAACTTAAGTGAAACGCTAGCTCTAACCCTAACCATAAACCTAACCCTAACAAGATACCTAATCCTACACCTAACCCTACCTCTAACCCTAACTCAAACCCTAATCCTAGCTCTAACCCTAAAACTAACCCTAACCCTAAACCGAGCTCTAACACAAACCCTACCTCTAATCCTAACCCTAACTTTAACCCTACCCCTAACCCTAGCTCTAAGGCTAACCCTAAATATTACCCTAAACTTATCCTAAACCTAATCCTAGTTCTAACCCTAAGCCAAAACCTATCCCTAGCTCTAACCCTAACCTAACCCTAACCCTAACCCTAACCCTAGGTCTAACCCAAACCCTAACCCTAACTCTAATCTTAGCTCTAACCCTAACCTTAAGCCTAACCCTAACAAGAAACCTAATCCTACATCTAACCCTAGCTCTAACCCTAAAACTAACCCTAGCACTACCCATACCCTAACCCTGACTTTAACTCTGAACGTAACCATAACCCTAACCTTAGCTCGAACCCTAACCCTAACACTTAACCTAACCTTATCCTAAACCTAACCCTACCTCTAACCCTAACCCTAACACTAACCCTAATCCTATTCCTAACCCTAACCTAGCTCTAACCCCAACCCTAACACTTACCCTAACCTTATCGCTAACCCTAACATAATTCTAATCCTAACCCTAGCTCTAACCCAACCCGAAAACCTACCTCTAACCCTAACCTTAACCCTATCCCTAACCGTAGCTCTAAACCTAACACAAACACTAACTCTATCTCTAAAACTAACTCTAACCATAACTCTAGCTCTATCCCTATCCCTAACTCTAACCCTATCTCTAACTAACACTAATCTTAACCTTATTCCTAAACCTAAACCTAATCCTAACCCTAACCCTACCTCTAACTTTAAACTTAACGATAAGCCTAACCCTAACGCTAACGCTAACCCTAGACCTAATCCTAGGTCTAACCCAAATCCTTACCCTAAAACTATCATTAACCCTAATCCTAACACTGACCGTAACCCTAACACTAACCCTAACCCTAGCTGTAACCCGAACCCTAACTCTAACCCTAACACTAACCTTAAGAGCAACCCTAACCCTAGCTCTAGACCTAACCCTAAACCTTATGCTAAACCTAATCCTAGCTCTAACCCTAGCAGAAACCCTAACCTAAACTTAACCCTAAACCTTCCTCTAACCATAAACCTAAACCTAACCCTAATCATAAACCTAATCCTAAACCATACCATAGCTCTAAACCTAGCCCTAGCTCTAACCATAACCCTAAACCTAAACTAAACTCTACCTCTAGCCCTAACCAAAAACCTAACCCTAACCCTAATTCTAGACCTAAACCAACTTCTTACCTTAACCCTAACCCTAACCCTAACCGTATCTCTAAAATTAACATTAGTTCTAACCCTAACCCTAACCCTAAACCTAGCTCTAACCATTATCCTCAACCTACCCTAGCTCTAACCCTAAACCTAGCTCTAACCCTAACCCTAACCCAAACACTAGCTCTATCCCTAACCCTAAGCCTAAAAACAGCTCTAACACTAACCTAAACCTTACACTAGCTCTAACCATAACCGTAACCCTAATCCTAACCCTAACTCTAGCTCTATCCCTAACCCTAACCGTATCTCTAACCCTATCACTAACCCTATTCTTAAACCTAACCCTAAGCCTAACTCTAACGCTAAACCTACCTCTAACATTAACCTTAACCATAACCATAACCATAACCCTATCTCTAAACCTAACCCTAACGCTAACCCTAATCCTAGACTTAATCCTAGGTCTAACCCCAACCCTAACCCGAAACCTACCAATAACCCTAATCCTAACCCTAACCGTAACCCTAACGCTACCTCTAACGCTAAACCTAAACCTAACCCTAATCATTAACCTAATCATAAACCAAACCCTAGTTTGAACCCTAACCCTAGCTCTAATCTTAAACCTAACACGAACCCTAAACATAGCTCTCACCCTAACCCGAACCCTAAACCTGAACATAACCCTAGCTCTAACCCTAACCCTAACCCAAACCCTAACTCTAGCTCTAACCCTAACACTAACCCTTGCTCTAACCGAAACCCTAACCCTAACCCTTACACTAACAATAACCGGAACCCTAATCCAAACCCTACCTCTAACCCTAACCCGAACCCTAACCGTAACACTATCACTAACTCTAACCCTAACCTTAACCCTAACCCTAAAACTAACCCTAACCCTAAACCTAACCCTAGACTAACCCTTGCTATAACCCTAACCCTAACCATAACCCTAACCCTAACTCTAAGCTTTACTCTAACCCTAACCTTAAGCGAAACACTAGCTCTAACCCTAACCGTAAACCTAACCCTAACAAGATACCTAATCCTACACCTAACCCGACCTCTAACCCTAACTCTAACTATAAACCTAAACCTAATCCTAACCCTATCGCTAACCCTAACCATAGCTCTAAGCCTAAACATAAACGGAACCCTAACCCTAGCTCTAACCCTAAATCTAACCCTAGCTCTATCCCTAAACCTAACCCTGACTCTAACTCTGAACTTAACCATAACCCTAACCTTAGCTCTAACTCTAACACTAAACCTAATCCAATTCCTAACCCTAACCCTAGCTTTAACCCTAACCCTAACGCGAGTTCTACCCTTAACCCTAACCCTGTCTCTAACCCTAACCCTAACCTACCTCTAACCTAACCCTAATCCTAACTCTATCCCTTACCCGAGCTTTAAACCTAACCATAACTCTAAACCTATCGCTAAATTAATCCTAACTCTAACCCTATCACAAATCCTAACACTAGCTCTAACTCGTACCATAAACCTAACCGTAACCCTAAACCTACTCCTAATCCTAACCCTAGTTCTAATCCTCAGTCTGGCTCTAACCTTATCATTAACCCTTAACATAACCCTAACTCTAAGCCTAATCCTAACCCTAACCCTGACACTAACCCTAGCTTTAACCTTAAACCTAACCCTAGCTATACCCCTAACCATAACACTGTCTCTAAGACTAAACTTAACCGAAACCTTAACCCTAGCTCTAGCTCTAACCCTAACACTAACCCTAACCCTATCCCTAACCCTAACCCTAGCTCTAACCCTAAGCCTAACACTAACCCTAACCCTATCCCAAACCCTAAACCTAGCTCTAACCCTACCCCTAACCCTAATCCTAATCCTAACCCTAGCTCTAACCCTAACTGAAACCCTACTTCTACCTTAATCTTAACCCCTAACACTAACTGAAGCTCTAAAGGTAACACAAAACCTAATCCTATCTCTAAACCAAACCCTAATCCTAATCCTAACCCTAGACCTAACCTTAGCTCTAACCCTAACCCTAACACTAACCCTAACCCTAACACTAATGATAAACCTAACCCTAGACCTAATCCTAGGTCTGACCCTTACCCTTAGCCTAAACCTAGCATTAACCCTAATCCTAACACTAACAGTAAACTTAGGACTAACCCTAACTCTAACTCTAGCTCTAACACTAAACCTAACGCTCACCCTATCTTTAACCCTAACCCTAGCTCTAACCCTAACCCTAAACGTAAGGCTACCTCTAACCCTAAACCTAACACTAGCTCTAATCGAAACCCGACCTCAAACTCTAACCCTAACCTTAACACTAACCAGAACCCTAGCTCTAAACCTAACCCTAAACCTAATCGTAAACCTAACCCTAGCTCTAACCCTAAGCCTAACCCTAACCCTAGCAGTATCCCAAATGTAAACTTAACCCTAACCCTAACTCTACCCCTAACCCTAAACCTAACCCTAATCATAAACCTAATCCTAAACCAAACCCTAGCTCAAACCCTAGCCCTAGCACTAACCCTAACCCTAAACCTAAACCTAACCCTACCTCTAACCCTAACCATATAATTAACCCTAACCCGAACCCTAATTCTAACCCTAAACCAAGCTCTACAAGTAACGCTAACCCTAACCCTAACCATATCTCTAACATTAACACTAGTTCTAACCTTAACACTAACCCTAACCGTAACTCTAAACCTAACACAAACACTAACTCTATCTCTAAACCTAACCCTAAACCTAACCATAACTTTAGCTCTATCCTATCCCTAACTCTAACCCTATCTCTAACAGTAACACTAATCCTAAACTTATTCCTAACCCTAAACCTAACCCTAACCTTAACCCTACCGCTAACCTTAAACTTAATGATAACCCTAACCCTAACTCTAACGCTAACCCTAACCCTAGACCTAATCCTAGGTCTAACTCAAACCCTTGCCCTAAACCTAGCATTAAGCCTAATCCTAACACTAACCGTAACCCTAGCACTAACCATAAATCTAACCCTAGCTCTAACTCTAAACCTAACCCTAACCCTATCTTTTACCTTAACCCTAGCTGTAGCCCTAATACTATCCCTAACCCTAAGCATAGCTCTAACCCTAACCCTAACCCTAACCCTAGCTCTAACCTGAACCCTCTACTCTAACTCTAACACTAACCTTAAGAGTAACCCTAACCCTAGCTTTAGACCTAACCCTAAACCTTATGGTAAACCTAATCCTAAACCTAATCCTAGCTCTAACCCTAAGCCTAATCCTAACACTAGCAGTAACCCTAACCTAAACTTAACACTAACCCTACCTCTAACCATAACCCTAAACCTAACCCTAATCATAAACCTAATCCTAAACCAAACCCTAGCTCTAAACCTAGCCCTAGCTCTAACCATAACACTAAACCTAAACTAAATTCTACCTCTAACCCTAACCATAAACCTAACCGTAACCATAATTCTAAACCTAAACCAACCTCTTACCTTAACCCTACCCTAACCCTAACCGTATCTCTAAAATTAACACTAGTTCTAAACCTAACCCTAACCCTAACCCTAGCTCTAACCATAATCCTCATCCTACCCTAGCTCTAAACATAAAACTAACCCTAAGCCTAACCCTAGACCTAAGCTTAGCTCTAATCCTAATCTAACCCTAACCCTAATCCTAACCCTAACTGTAGCTCTATCCCTAATACTAACCGTATCTCAAACCCTAACACTAACCCTAACCTTAACCCTAACCCAAACCCTAACCCTAATCCTACCTCTAACCTTAAACTTAATCATAACCCTAACCCTAACCCTATCTCTAACCCTTACCCTAACGTTAACCCTAACCTTAGACCTAATCCTACGTCCAACCCTAACCCTAACCCTAACCCTAGCTTTAAACCTAACAAAAAACCTATCCCTATTTCTAAACCTAACCCTAACCCTAACCTTAACCCTAGACCTAACCTTAGATCTAACCCTATCCCTAACCCTAACCCTACCTCTAACCATAACCTTAACCCTATCCCCAACCCTATCTCTAAAACTAACTCTAACCCTAACCCTAACCCTAGACCTAAACTTAGCTCTACCCATAACCCTATCACTAAACTTAGCATTACCCCTAACCCTAACCGTAACCCTATCTCTGACCCTAACCCTAACTCTAGCTCTAACTCTAACCCTAAACCTAGCTCTAACCCTAACCCTAACCCTAACACTAGCTCTATCCCTAACCCTAAGCCTAAAAACAGCTCTAACACTAACCTAAACCTTACACTAGATCTAACCATAACCGCAACCCTAACTCTAGCTCTATCCCTAACCCTAACTGTATCTCTAACCCTATCACTAACCCTATCCTTAAACCTAACCCTAAGCCTAACTCTAACCCTAACCCTACCTCTAACATTAAACTTAACCATAACCATAACCGTAACCCTATCTCTAAACCTAAACCTAACGCTAACCCTGATCCTAGACCTAATCCTAGGTCTAACCCCAACCCTAACCCGAAACCTAGGATTAACCCTAATCCTAACCCAAACGTAATCCTAGGACTAACCCTAACTCTAAACCCAGCAATAACGCTAAAACTAACCCTAACCCTATCTTTAACCCCAACCATAGCTCTAACCCTAACCCTAAGACTAGCTCTAACCCTAACCCTAAACCTAACCCTAACACTAAACCTAATCGTAACCTAACCTTAGCTCTAACCCTAACTCAAACCCTAATCCTAGCTCTAACCCTAAACCTAACCCTAACCCTAAACCGAGCTCTAACACAAACCCTAGCTCTAATCCTAACCCTAAATTTTTCCCTACCCCTAACCCTAGCTCTAAGCCTAACTCTAAACATTACATTAAACCTTATCCTAAACCTAACCATAGTTCTACCCTAAGCCAAAACCTAACCCTATATCTAACCCTTACCTAATCCTAACCCTAACCCTAACCCTACCTCTAACCATAAACCTAAACCTAACCCTAATCATTAACCTAATCATAAACTAAACCCTAGTTTTAACCCTAACCCTAGCTCTAACCTTAAACCTAACACGAACCCTAAACATAGCTCTCAGCCTAACCCGAACCCTAAACCTAAACATAACCCTAGCTCTAACCCTAATGCTAAAACCTAACTGTAACCCTAACTCTAAAAATAAACCAAGCTCTAACCTTAACCGTAACCCTAACCCTAGATTTAACCCTAACCCTAACCCAAACCCTAACTCTAGCTCTATCCCTAATCCTAACACTAACAGTAACCTTAGCACTAACCCTAACTCTAACCCTAGCTCTAACACTAAACCTAACACTAACCCTATCTTTAATCCTAACCCTAGATCTAACCCTAACCCTAACATAAGGCTACCTCAACCCTAAACCTAACACTAGCTCTAATCCAAACCCGACCTCAAAATCTAACCCTAACATTAACACTAACCCTAACCCTAGCTCTAAACCTAACCCTAAACCTAATCGTAAACCTAACCCTAGCTATAACCCTAAGCCTAACCGTAACTCTGGCAGTATCCCTAATGTAAACTTAACCCTAACCCAACCTCTACCCCTAACCATAAACCTAACCCTAATCATAAACCTAATCCTAAACCAAACCCTAGCTCTAACCCTAGCCCTAGCACTAACGCTAACCCTAAACCTAAACCTAACCCTACCTCTAACCCTAACCATATACTTAACCCTAACCCTAAACCTAATTCTAACCCTAAACCAAGCTCTATCCTTAACGCTAACCCTAACCCTAACCCTAAGCATATCTCTAACATTAACACTAGCTCTAACCCTAACTCTAACCCTAACCCTAAAACTAGCTCCAACCTTAACCATAACTCTAAACCAGGTTTTAACCCTAACTCTAACACTAACACTAACACTACCCGGCACCCTAATCCTAACCCTAGCTCTAACCCTAACTGAAACCCTACCTCTAACCTTCATCTTAACCCTAACCCTAACCATAGCTTTCAATATAACACAAACCCTAACCCTATCTCTAAACCTAGCTCTAACCCTAACCCTAACCCTTGACCTAACATTAGCTCTAACCCTAACTCTATCACTAAATCTAGCATTATCCCTAACCCTAACCATAATTCTATTTCTGACCCTAACACTAACTCTAGCTCTACCTCCAACCCTAAACCTAGCTCTAACCCTAACCCTAGCCCTAACACTAGCTCTAAGCCTAACCCTAACACTAAAACCAGCTCTAACCTTAAGCTAATCCTAACACTGCCTCTAACCATAACCGTAACCCTAAACCTAACGCTAACTCTAGCTCTATACCTAACACTAACCGTATTTCTAACCCTAAGACTAACCCTAACCTTAACCCTAACCCTAAACCTAACCCTAACCCTAACCCTACCACTAACCATAACCTTAACCATAACCATAAACGTAACCCAATCTCTAACCCTATCTCTAACCCTAACCCTAACTCTAACACTAATCCTAGAACTAATCTAAGGTCTAACCCCAACCCTAACCCTAAACCTAGCATTTACCCTAATCCTAACCCTAATCCTAGCCCTAACCCTAACTCTAACCCTAGCTCTAACCCTAAAACTAACCCTAACCCTATCTATAACCCTAACCCTAGCTCTAACCCTAACCATAACCATAACCCTAACCCTAGCTCTAACCCTAACCCTAGACCTAACCCTAACCCTAAACCTAAATCTAAACCTCAACCTAGCTCTAAACCTAACTCAAACCCTAATCCTAGCACTAAACCTAACCCTAACCCTAACCCTAAACCGAGCTCTAACACATACGCTACCTCTAATCCTAACCCCAACTTTAACCCTAATCCTAACCCTAGCTCTAACCCTAACCCTAAACATTACCCTAAACCACATCGTAAAGCTAACCCAGCTCTAACTCTAAGCCTAAACCTAACCCTAGCTCTAACAATAACCTAACCCTAACACTAACCCTTACCCTAAACCTACCTCTAGCCCTAAAGCTAAAACTAACCCTAATCATTAACCTAATTCTAAACTAAACCTTAGTTTTAACACTAACCCTAGCTCTAACCTTCCACCTAACACGAACCCTAACCATTGCTCTAACACGAACCCTAACCCTAAACCTAAAAATAACCCTAGTTCTAACACTAATGCTAAACCTAACCGTAACCCTAACTCTAAAACTAAACCAAGCTCTAACATTAACCCTAACTCTAACCCTAGCTTTAACCCTAAACCTAAACCTAACCCTAAACCTTGCTCTAACGGTAAACCTAACCCTAACTCTTACAATAACACTAACCGGAACCCTAATCCGAACGCTACGTCTAACCCTAAACCGAAACCTAACTCTAACACTATCACTAACTCTAACCCTAACCCTAACCCTAACCCTAGAACTAACCCTAGGTCTAACCCTAACCCTTACCCTAATCCTAACCCTCCCTCTAATCCTAACCTTAAACCTAACCCTAACCCTAACCCTAACCCTAACCCTAGGTCTAACCCAAACCCTAACCCTAACTCTAATCTTAGCTCTAACCCTAACCTTAAGCCTACCCCTAACAAGAAACCTAATCCTACACCTAACCCTAGCTCTAACCCTAACTCTAACCCTAACCCTAGCTCTAACCCTAAACCTAACCTTAACCCTAGCTCTAACCATAACCATAACCCTAAACCTAAAACTAATCCTTAAACTAAACCTATCTCTAACCCTAACGCTAATCCTAACCCTCACCCTAGATCTATCCCTAACCCTAGCTCTAACATTTTCCCTAACCCTAACCATAGCTCTAAGCCTAACCTAAACATAACCCTAACCCTAGCTCTATCCCTAAATTTAACACTAGCACTACCCATAACACTAACCCTGACTCTAACTCTGAACGTAACCGTAACCCTACCCTTAGCTCTAACCCTAACCCTAACACTTAACCTAACCCTATCCTAACCTTAACCCTAGCTCTAACCCTAACCCTAACACTAACCCTAATCCTATTCCTAACTCTAAACCGAGCTCTAAACCTAATCCTAACCCTAGCTCTAACCCTAACCGAAAACCTACCTCTAAACTTAACCTTAACCCTAACCCTAACCATAGCTCTAAACATAACACAAACACTAACGCTATTTCTAAGCCTAACCCTAACCATGACACTAACCCAATCGAAACCTAAACCTAACCAGAGCTCTACCCCTAACCATAACACTGTCTCTAACATTAAAGTTAACCGAATCCTTAACCCTAGTTCTAGCCCTAGCCCTAACCCTAACACTAACCCTAACCCTATCCCTAACCCTAACCCTAGCTCTAACCCTAACCCTAACCCTATCCCTCATCCTCACTCTAATCCTAATTCAACACCTAGCTCTAACCCTAACCGAAAACCTACCTCTAACCTTAACCTTAACCCTAACCTAGTTATAACCTACTTCTAACCATAACCTTAACCATATGTTAACCCTAACCCTAACGCTAGACCTAATCCTAGGTCTAACCTGAACACTTACCCTAAACCTAGAATTAACCCTAATCGTAACACTAACCGTAACTCTAGCACTAATCCTAACTCTAACCCTAGCTCTAACAGTAAACCTAACACTAACCCTATCAATAACCATAACCCTAGCTGTAAACCTAACCCTATCAATAACCCTAAGCCTAGCTCTAACCCTAACCCTAACGCGAGTTCTACACTTAAACCTAACCCTGTCTTGTACCCTAACCCTAACCCTAAGCTACCTCTAACCAAACCCTAACCCTAACTCTATCACTAACCCTATCTCTAAACCTAACCATAACTCCAAAAGTATCCCTAAATTAATCCTAAATCTAACCCTATCTCTAAACCTAACACTAGCTCTAACTCTAACCCTAACCCTAACCCTAACCCTAAATCTAATCCTAAACCTAACCCTAGTTCTAACCCTAACCCTTGCACTAACCTTATCATTAACCCTAACCCTAGCTCTAACCCTAAACCTAATCCTAGCTCTACCCCTAACCCTACCCTGTCTCTAACGTTAAACTTAACTGTAACCCTAACCCTAGCTCTAACCCTACCCCTAACACTAACCCTAACCCTATCCTGAACCCTAAACCTAGCTCTTACCCTAACCATAACCCTAATCCTAACCCTGGCTCTAATCCTAACCGAAACCCTACTTCTAACCTTAATCTTAACCCCTAACATTAACCCTAGCTCTAAACCTAACACAAACCCTAACCCTATTTCTAAACCTAACCCTAACCCTAATCCTAACCCTAGACCTAACCTTAGCACTAACCATAACCCCAACCCTATCTCTAACCCTAACCCTAACGCTAATCCTAACTCTAGACATAATCCTAGGTCTAATCCTAACCCTAACCCTAAACCGAGCATTAACCCTAATCCTAACCCTAACTGTAACCCTAGCACTAACCCTAACTCTAACCCTAGCTCTAACCTTAAACCTAACCCTAACCCAATGTTTTCCCCTAACACTAACTCTAACCCTAACCCTAATCATAACCATAAATCTATCTCTGACCCTAACCCTAACACTAGCTCTAACTCTAAAACAAAACCTAGCTCTACACCTAACACAAACCCTAACCATATCTCTAAACCTAAACCTAAACCTAACCCTAACCCTAGACCTAACCTTAGCTCTAACCCTAACCCTAAAACTAAACCTAGCCCTAACTATAACCCTATCTCTGTCCCTAACCCTAACGCTAGCTCTAACTCTACCCTAAACCTAGCTCTAACCCTAACCCTTACCCTAACACTAGCTCTAACCCTAACACTACCTCTAAAACTACACTAACCCTAACCCTATCTTTAACCCTAACCCTTACCCAAACCCTAACACTAACACTACTTCTAACCATAACCTTAACCCTAACCCTAACCCTAACCCTAGGTCTAACCCAAACCAAAACCCTAACTCTAAGCGTAGCTTTAACACTAACCCTAACCCTATTTTAACCCTAACCCTAACCCAAACCCTAAACCTATCTCTAACTCTAAACCTAAACTTAACTCTAGTTCTAACCATGACCCTAAACCTAAACCTAATCCTAAAACTAATCCTAGCTCTAACCCTAACCCTAAAACTAACCCTAACACTAACCCTAATCCTAAACCTAACCCTACCTCTCACCCTAATTCTAATCCTAACCCTAGCTCTAACTCTAAACCTAACCTTAACCCTAGCTCGAACCATTACCCTAACCCTAAACCTAACCCTAACCTAAACCTAATCCTAAAACTAAAACCTAGCTTTAACATTAACGATAATCATAACCCTAACCCTATATCTAACCCTAAACCTAGCTCTAAACTTATGACTAACCCTAACTCTAAACATGGCTCTAAGCCTAATCGTAAAGCTAACCCTAAACCTAGCTATAACCCTAAACATAAAACTAGCTCTACCCCTAACCCTAACCCCGAATCTAACCCTGAACTTAACCAAAACCCTTACCGTGGCTCTAACCCTAACCCTAACGCCAGTTCTACACTTAATACTAACCCTGTCTCTAACACTAACCCTAACCCTAACCTACCTCTAACCTAACCCTAACCCTAACTATATCCCTAACCCTAGCTCTAAACCTAACCATAACTCAAAACCTAACCCTAAATTAACCTTATATCTAACCCTAAAACTAGCTCTACCTCTAACCATAAACCTAACCCTAAACCTAATCCTAATCCTAACCCTAGTTCTAACCCTAAACCTAGCTCTCACCTTATCATTAACCCTAAACCTTACCCTAGCTCTAAGTCTAACCCTAACCCTAAACCTGACCCTAACCTAGCTCTACCCCTAAAACTAACCCTAGCTCTACCCCAATGCCTAAACCTGTCTCTAAGGCTAAACTTAACCATATAACTACCCCTAGCTCTAACCCTAAACCTAACACTAAACTAAGCATAAACCCAAACCCTAAACATAACCATAACCCTATCTCTGACCCTAACCCTAACACTAGCTCTAACTCTAAACCTAAACCTAGCTCTAACCCTAAACCTTACCCAAAAACTAGCACTAATCCTAACCCTACCTCTAAGCCTACACTAATCCTAACCCTATCTTTAACCCTAAACCTTACCCTAACCATATCCCTAACCCTACCTCTAACCATAACTCTAACCGTATCTCTAACCTTAACACTAACCCTAACCTTAATCCTAACCCTAACCCTAACCCTACCTCTAAACTTAAACTTAACCATAACCATAACCATAACCCTAACCATAAACCTAATCCTAAACCTAACCCTAGTTCTAACCCTAACCATAGCTCTAACCTTATCTTTAACCCTAAACCTAACCCTAGCTGTAAGCCTAACCCTAACCTAATCCTGACAGTAACCCTAGCTCTAACCCGAAATCTAAACCTAGCTCTACCCTTAACCCTGTCTCTAACGCTAAACTTAACCTGAACGCTAATCCTAGTTTAACCCTAACCCTAACACTAAACCTAACCCTATCCTAACCCTAACCCTAACTCTAACCCAAACCCTAACAAGCCTAATCCTATCCCTAAACCTAGCTCTAACCCTAACACTAACTCTACTCCTAAACCCAACCCTAACCCTAGAACTAAAAATAGCTCTAACCCTAACGCTAACCCTAAACCTAATCCTAACTCTAACGCTAACCCTAAACATAACCCTAATCATTAACTTAATCCTAAAACAAAACCTAGTTCTAACCCTAACCCGAATTTAAACCTAACACAAACCCTAACCATAGCTCCTACCCTAACCTTACCATAACCTAAACCTAACCATAACTCTAACTTTAACGCTAAACCTAACCGTAATCCTAACTCTAAAACTAAACTAAACTCTAACATTAAACCTAACCCTAGCCCTAGCTTTAACCCTAACTCTAATTGAAACCCTAACTCTAGCTCTAACCCTAACCTAATCCTAACCCTAACCCTAACCCTAACGCTAGACCTAACCTTAACACTAAACCTAGCTCTAACCCAAACCCTAACCCAAACACTATCTCTAACCTTAACCCTAAATCTAAAACCAGAATTAACCCTAACCTAAACTAAACACTACCTCTAACCCTAACTGTAACCCTAACCCTAACCCTAACTCTAGCTCTATCCCTAACCCTAAACTTAAACCTTGATTATCACAGGACTCAGATATTATAACAAGTTGATATCACACACTGTGGATCCACTAGGAAAATGTGTTCAAAGAGTAGAGAAGTGAGTGTGATACTGTATATGTTTATTACTCGTGGGAATGAGGTGGCATTTTGAGAAGGATGTTGATGAAACATAAGCTCATTTTGCTTCTGCTGCTCTAATTCTACAAGTATTTGCAACTAGAAGTAACCGAACTGATGAACTGGATTTCATAGCAGTAAATATATACATTTGGGAAGCAGGCCTATTAATTCCAAGGCTTCGGGAAGGACTAGGGTTAGGTTAGAAACCTGAAATTCATGAGAAAGGAGCTAGAATCACTGGGCAAAAGGAATCAAAGTTTGAGTATCCACAAGGAAAGACTAGGGAAATATATAGGAAGGTGCCTCAAACAGTTGGAATCCATGCTCAAAGAGCCTTCATATCTGAAGGAAAGTGCTTAGTCACTGTCATATCCTGATCACACACTTGAGAAATGAGAGGGCTGTTACTCTTTCAATTTAGTGTAAATTAGAGTGCCTTTTAAGGATTGGTCACACCTTAAACCTTGATTATCACAGGACTCAGATATCATAACAAGTTGATATCACACAGCTGTTAGGATCATTTTGCCTTAGGGTTCAGGCCAGGGATAGGGTTAAATTAGGGGTATGGTTAGGGTTAGAACTAGGGTTAGGGATAGAGCTAGAGCCAAGTTTAGGTTTAGGTCGTGCGTTAGGACTTGGGCTAGGTTTACTGTGAGGGCAAGGGCTACTGTTAGATTTTGGGATAGAGTTAATATTGGGATAGGGTTAGTGTTAGGGCAAAGATTAGCATTAGGTTTAGGCTTAGGGTATGGTCATGGTTAGGGATAGGGTTTGTAGTAGTGTCAGAGTTCAAATTAGATTTAGGGTAAAGGTTAGAGTTTCTGTAAGGTTGATTGTTTGGAATCGAGCTTGGTGTAGTGACCATTCTAGGCTTGGGTTAAAGCTAGGGAATCGCCTAATTTAGGATGAGGGTGTAAATATAGTTAGAATTCACAAAGAATGTGCTTGATTCACTTTATAAAAGAGAATTAAAGACTGAATTAACATTGATAGATGAGTTAAACATTTAGGATAGTCTTCCAAACACTAGAAACATCGGATTCAGGAGCCTACATCTACCTATGAAGGAGAATTCTGCCTTCCCAGAAATACGGTGTTTAAAAGAGTACAGTCCTGCCCGGCTGCTACGTACATTACAAAAGAAGTCTGAATCGCCACGTTAACAAATGGTTGCTTAAACCATATCTCTCATTTTCATAGTTCTCAGATCATGTATGAAAAGGGAAACGTCTTGCAAACATAATAGAGCAGTGACATTTTAGCAATGTGACTGAAACACTGGCAGAATGATGGATGAATCTGAATCCCTTGCAGTGGGAACAAACATGAATTTTGTATATCAAGAGCTGTGAAAAGTGAGATAGTCTTTAAATTTGAAATACTCTGCATTTATACAGCATTTACCCCTTGAAAGTGGTTGAATTAATACCAGAGATTCACAAATGAATGAGATTGGACCACTGTTCCAAGAGAATAACATTGACAATTCCCAATAAAAACGTGGAAAAGCATGTAGGAAGGTGCCTGAAACAGAAAGAATACGTGCTCATAGATTCTGAAGATCTAAAGCACACTGTGGATCCACTAGGAAAATGTGTTCAAAGAGTAGAGAAGTGAGTGTGATACTGTATATGTTTATTACTCGTGGTAATGAGGTGGCATTTTGAGAAGGATGTTGATGAAACATAAGCTCATTTTGCTTCTCCTGCTCTAATTCTACAATTATTTGCAACTAGAAGTAACCGAACTGGTGAACTGGATTTCATCGCAGTAAATATATACATTTGGGAAGCAGGCCTATTAATTCCAAGGCTTCGGGAAGGACTAGGGTTAGGTTAGAAACCTGAAATTCATGAGAAAGGAGCTAGAATCACTGGGCAAAAGGAATCAAAGTTTGAGTATACACAAGGAAAGACTAGGGAAATATATAGGAAGGTGCCTCAAACAGTTGGAATCCATGCTCAAAGATCCTTCATATCTGAAGGAAAGTGCTTAGTCACTGTCATATCCTGATCACACACTTGAGAAATGAGAGGGCAGTTACTTTTTCAATTTAGTGTAAATTAGAGTGCCTTTTAAGGATTGGTCACACCTTAAACCTTGATTATCACAGGACTCAGATATCATAACAAGTTGATATCACACAGCTGTTAGGATCATTTTGCCTTAGGGTTCAGGCCAGGGATAGGGTTAAATTAGGGGTATGGTTAGGGTTAGAACTAGGGATAGGGATAGAGCTAGGGCCAAGTTTAGGGTTAGGTCGTGCGTTAGGATTTGGGATAGGTTTACTGTGAGGGCAAGGGCTAGTGTTAGATTTTGGGTTAGAGTTAATATTGGGATAGGATTAGTGTTAGGGCAAAGGTTAGCATTAGGTTTAGGCTTAGGGTATGGTCATGGTTAGGGATAGAGTTTGTAGTAGTGTCAGAGTTCAAATTAGATTTAGGGTAAAGGTTAGAGTTTCTGTAAAGTTGATTGTTTGGAATCGAGCTTGGTGTAGTGACCATTCTAGGCTTGGGTTAAAGGTAGGGAATCGCCTAATTTAGGATGAGGGTGTAAGTATAGTTAGAATTCACAAAGAATGTGCTTGATTCACTTTATAAAAGAGAATTAAAGACTGAATTAACATTGATAGATGAGTTAAACATTTAGGAGAGTCTTCCAAACACTAGAAACATCGGATTCAGGAGCCTACATCTACCTATGAAGGAGAATTGTGCCTTCCCTGAAATACGGTGTTTAAAAGAGTACAGTCCTGCCTGGCTGCTACCTACATTACAAAAGAAGTCTAAATCGCCACGTTAACAAATGGTTGCTTAAACCATAACTCTCATTTTCATAGTTCTCACGTCATGTATGAAAAGGGAAACGTCTTGCAAACATAATAGAGCAGTGACATTTTAGCAATGTGACTGAAACACTGGCAGAATGATGGATGAATCTGAATCCCTTGCAGTGGGAACAAACATGAATTTTGTATATCAAGAGCTGTGAAAAGTGAGATAATCTTTAAATTTGTAATAATTGACTTTTATACAGCATTTAGCCCTTTAATTGGTTGTATTAATACCAGAGATTCACAAATGAATGAGCTTGAACCACTGTTCAAGGTAAATAGCACTGACAATTCCCATTAAAATTCTGGAAAAATATTTTGGAAGGAGGGTGTTCTTAGATTTTTAAGACCTTAAGGACGCTGTGAATCCACTTGGAAAATATGTTCAAAGGGTAGAGAAGTGAGTGTGATACTGTATGTGTTTATTAGTCAGTGGCAATGCGGTGGAATTTTCAGAAGGATGTTGATGAAATATAAGGTCATTTTGCGACAGCTGCTATAATTCTACAAGTATAAGCTACTAGAAGTAACCGAACTGATGAACTAGAATTCAAAGCAGTAAATATATACATTTGAGAAGCAGGCCTATTAATCCCAAGGCTACGGGTAGGAATTGGGTAATGTTACTAAGCTAAAATTCACAGGAAATTAGCTCGAATCACTGGACAAAATGAATCAAATTTTGAGTATACACAAGGAAAGACGGGAAATTTATAGGAAGGTGCCTCAAACAGTTGGAATCCATGCTCAAAGAGCCTTCATAGCTGAAGGAAAGTCCTTAGTCACTGTTATATCCTGGTCTCACACTTGAAAAATGAGTAGGAGGGCAGGTAATTTTTCAATTTATCGTAAATTCAAGTGTGTTTCTAAAAATTGCTCACACCTTAAACCTTGATTATCACAGGATTCATATATCATTCCACTTTAATAGCATACAGCTTTTAGGATAGTTTAGGGCTAGTGTTATGGCCAGGGCTAGGGTTACATTAAATGATAGGTTTAGGGTTAGAGCTAGGGTTAGGGTTAGGGCTATGGCTAAGTTTAGTGTTAGGTTCTGGGTTAGGAATTGGGCTAGGTTTGCTGTGATGGCTACACTAGTGGTAGATTAAGGGATTGGGCTAGGGTTAGTGTTAGGGCAAGGGTTAGCATTAGGTTTAGACTTAGGGCTTGGTCATGGTTAGGGATAGGTTTGGAATAGTGTCAGAGATCCAATTAGATTTTTGCTAAAGGTTCGAGTTTGTGTTAGATTTATTGTTTGGAATCGTGCTTGGTGTAGTGACAGTGCTAGACTTGGGTTAAAGCTACGGATTCGGCTACGTTTAGGATTAGGGTGTAAGTATAGTTTGAATTCACAAAGAATGTGCTTGATTCACTTTACAAAAGAGAAGTAAGGCCGGAATTAACATTGATAGATGAGGTAAACATTTAGGACAGTTCGCCAAACTCTAGAAACATCAGTTTCAGGGAGCCTTCATCTATCTAAGAGAATTGGGCATTCCCAGAAATACAGTGTTAAAAGAGTAGAGACCTGCCATGGATGCTGCCTACATTACAAGAGAATCTGTGTGGCCAGGTTAACAAATCGTGGCTTAAATCATAACTCATTTTCATAGTTTTCACATAATGTATGAAAATGGAAACTTCTTGCAAACATAATAGAGCAGTGACATTTTAGCAATGTTAGTGAAACACTGGCAGCATGATGGATGAATCTGAATCCCGTGCAGTGTGGGAAAACCAAGAATTTTGTATTTTAAGAGCTGTGAAAAGTGAGGAAGTCTTTAAACTTGAAATACCTTACGGTTACAGAGTATTTATCCCTTGAAAGAGGTATTATTAAAACCGAAGATTCACAAATGAATGAGCTTGAACCACTGTTCAAAGAGAATAAAGTGACAATTCCCATTAAAAGTCTGGAAAAATATGTAGGAAGGTGCCTGAAAGAGACAGAATACATGCTCTTAGGTTCTTAAGATCTCAAGGACACTGTGGATCCACTTGGAAAATGTGTTCAAATAACAGAGAAGTTTGTGAGATACTGTATATGTTTATTACCTAGTTGGAAGGAGGTGGCATTTTCAGAAGGATGTTGGTGAAACATAAGCTCACCTTGCTACAGCTGTCATAACTCTAAAAGTATTCTCAAGTAGAAGAACCCAAACTGATGAACCAGAGTTCAAATCAGTAAATATATATATTTGAAAAGCAGGCCGATTAACCCCTCATCCTTGCTCTGACCGTAACCCTACCCCTAACCCTAACCTTACAACTATCGTAACCCTAATCCTAATCCTAACTCTAACCCTAAACTGAACCTTAACGCTAACAATAACACTAACCCTAACACGAACCCCAGCACTAACCCTAACCCTAGGTCTACCCCTAACCCTAATCCTAGCTCTAATCCGAACCCTAACATTTTCTCTAACCCTAAACCTCACCCTAACCCTAAACCTAACCCTAGAATTAACCCTAGCTCTAACCCTAGCTCTAACAATAACCCTAACCATCACCCTAACCCTAACCCTAACTCTAAACCTAACCTTAACCCTAACCCTAATCCTAGGTTAAATCCAAACCCTAATCCTAGCTCTAATCCGATCACTACCCCTAGCCCTAGCTCTACACATGACCCTAACCCTATCACTAACCAGAAACCTAATCCTAACCCTACCTCTAACCCTAACCCGAACTCTAATCCCAACAATAACACTAACCCTAACCCTAAATCTAGGTCTAACCCAAACACTAACCCTATCTCTCAACGTAGCTCTAACCCTTACCCTAACCCTAAACCTAGCTCTAACCCTAACCCTAAACCTAACCCTAACACGAAACCTAATCCTAAACCTAAAGCTAAATCTAACCCTAACACAAAGTCTAACCTTAGAACTAACCCTAACTTTAAACCTGACCCTAACCCTAACTCTATCCCTAGCATTAACACTAACCCTAAACTATCCCTAGCTCTAATCCTAACCCTAACACTAAACCTAACACTAACCCTAGATGTAACTGTAACCCTAGCTCTAATGCTAACCCTAACCCTAACCCTAGCTCTAACCATAACCCCAAACCTAACCCTATACCTAGCATTAACCCTAACCCGAACCCTAATGCTAACCCTAGATCTAACCCTAATCCTAACCCTAACCCTAACCCTAACCCTAGCTCTAACCGGAATGCTAACCCTAGCTCTAACAGTAACCTTAAAGCTAACCCTAACCCGAAACCTAATCCTAAAACTAATCCTAGCTCTAACCCTAACCCTAAACCTAACCCTAGCTCTAACCCTAACCCTATTCCTCGTCCTAAAAAAAAACAAAACAAAACAGAGTTTTAACACTGTCCCTAAACCAAGCTCTATTCCAAAAAATAAATCTAACCCAAACTCTAATCTTTACCCTAAATCTAATTTAAAATATGATACTATTACAAACCCTCTCCCTTTCCATGACCATAGCCTGTTCCTAAACCTAATGATAACCTTAGCCCTAAACCTAACCCTAGTCATATCCCGAACCATAGCCTACACCCTAGCCCTAGGCCTCTCTCAAATCATAACCCTAATCCTACCTGAAACTTAGCCTTAGCCCTAACCCAAACACTAAGCCTAACCCAAACTCTAAACCTAAACCTAAGCCTAAGCCTAAGCCTAGCTCAAACGCTAAACATAAGCCTAACCCTAGCTCTAATCTTGACCCAAACCTTACTCTAACCCTAATCTTAACCCTACTTGTAACCTACCCCTACACCTTACCATAACCATAACGCTAAACCTAACCCTAAACCTAGCTCTAACCCTTAACCTAACTCTAAACCTAACCATAACCCTTGTTCTAACCCTAACCCTACCTCTAACCATAAAACTAATGCAAACCCTAACTCAAACCTTAGCGTTAACCCTAACCCTAAACCTAATGCTAACCATAAACCTAATCATAAACCTAACCCTAGCTCTAACCCTAACCCTAAACCTAACCTTAACTCTAACACTAACCCTATCTCTAACCATAAACTTAAACATGACCCTAAGCCTATCACTAAACGGAACCCTAATCCTAATTCCTAACTCTAACCTTAATACTAACTCTAACCCTAAACCTAGCTCTGACCAAACACTAACACTAACCCTAACACTAATCCTAACCCTAGCTCTAACACTAACCCTAGCCCTAAAGCTAAACCTAACCCTGACTCTAATCCTAACCATACCTCTAAACTGAACCTGACGCAAATCCTAACCGTAACCTTGCTCTAACCCTAACCCTAAACCTACCCTAACCCTAACCCTAAACCTAAGGATAGCTCTAGCCCTAACTCTAAGTTTACCTCTGACCATAACCTTAACCCTATCCCTAACCCTAACCCAAGGTCTAACCGGAACCCAAAAACTAGCTCTAACCCAAACCGTAATCCTAACATTAGCTCTAACCATAATCCTAAACCTAACCCTAACCCTAACCGAACCCTAACGGGAACCCTAAACCTAACCCTACCTCTAACCCTAACCCTAACTCTAACCTTAACCCTATCTCTAACCCTAACCCCAACCTAAACCCTAACCCTAGAACTAACCCCTGCTATAACCATAACATAACGCTAACCCTAACCCTACCTCTAACCTAAGCTTAACCTTAACCCTAACCCTAAAACTAAACCTATTTCTAACCTGAACCCTAACTCTATGTATAAATGAACCATAACCCTAACCTTAGAAATAGCCCTAGCTCTAACACTAACCATAGATCTAACTCTAACCCTAACTCTAACCCTAACCCTAGCTCCAAACGTAACCCTACCTCTTACATTAACCCTAAATCTAACCCTAGCTCTAACCCTAACCCTAAACCTAACCCTATCCCTAGGATCAACCCTAACAATAAATCTAACACTAACCCGAGATCTTACCCTAATCCTAATCCAACTCTAACCCTAACACTAACTCTAGAACTAACCCTAACTCTACCTCTAAAGCTAACCCTAAATCTAATCCTAAACCTAACCGTAACCTTAATCCTAATCTTGACCCTAACCGTAAAATTAACCCTAGCTCTAACACTAACCCTAGTTCTATCCCTAAATGAAATCCTGTCTCTAAACCTAAAGTTAACCATAACCCCAACCCATGCTCTAACCATAACCCTAACCCTACCTCTAACCTTAACCATAACCCGAACTCTATCACTAACCCTGGCTCTAAACCTAACCCAAACTCTAAAATTAAACCTAAATTAACCCTAGCTCTAAATTTAAACATAACCCTAACCCTATCTCTAACTCTAACCCTAACAATAAACCTAAACCTAAACCTAGCTCTAGCCCTAAAACTAACCCTAACCCTAGCTCTAACTGGAACCGGAAACATAACCCTAACCCTAAACCTAAACCTAACACTAACCTGAACCCTAATCCTAACCCTACCTCTAACCCAAACCCAAACTCTAACCCTAACCCTAACCCTAAACCTAACCCTAAACCTATCTCTAACCGTAACCCTAACTTAAACCTAACCCTGACACTAACCCTACCTATAACCCTAACCTTAAACCTAACCCTTAATCTAGGTATAACCCGAAACCTAACCTTATCTGTAACCCTAACCCTAACCTTAGAACTAACCATAGCTCTAACCCTAACACTAGCTCTAACACTAACCCTAACCCTAAGCCTAACCCTAACCCTAGCTCTAACCCTAACCCGAGCTCTTACCTTAACCCTAACCCTAATCCTAGTTCTAACCCTAACCCTAAACCTAACCCTAACCCTAACCCAAACCTGAATCCTAATCCTAAAACTAATCCTAGCTCTAACCCTAACCCTAAACCAAACCCTAGCTCTAACCCTAACCCTAGCTCTAACCTTAATTCTAACCCTAACCATAACCCTAGCTCTAAGGCTAACCCTAAATTTAACCCTAACCCTAGCACTACCCCTAACCCTAACCCAGTCTCTAACCCTGTATTTAAACGTAACCCTAACCCTAGCTCTTACCCTAAACATAATGCTAGCTCTACCCTTAACCCTAACCTTGTCTCTAAACCTAAATTTAACTGTGACCCTAACCCTGGCTCTAACCCTAACCCTAATGCTAGCTCTAACCCTAACCCTAACCCTAACCCTAACCCTAACCCTAACCCTATCTCTAACTCTAACTCTAACTGTAACCCTAACCCTAGAACTAACCCTAGCTATAACCCTAACACGATCTCTAACCGAACCCTAACCCTAACCCTTACCCTAGCTCAACCCTAACCCTACCTCTTTCCATAAAGCTAACGCTAACCCTAGCTCTAACACAAACCCTGAACCTACCCTTATCCCTAGTATTAACACTAACCCGTACCTAACGCTAACCCTAGATCTAAAACTAATCCTAATCCTAACCCTAACCCTAACACTAACCCTAACCCTAACCCTAAATCTAACCCTAACCCTAACACTAACCCTAACCCTAACCCTAAATCTAACCCTAACCCTAACACTAACCCTAACCCTATCTCTAACCCTAAGCCTAACCGAAACCCTAACCCTAGAACTAACCCCAGCTATAACCCTAACCCTAACGCTAACCCTAACCCTAACCATAACCTTGTTCTAACCCTAACCCTACCTCTAACCCTAAACCTAATGCAAACAGTAATCCTAACCTTAGCGCTAACCCTAACCCTAAAGCCAATGCTAACCATAAAACTAACCGTAAACCTAACCCTAACTCTAACCCTAACCCTACCTCAAACCATAAACTTAAACCTAATCCTAACCCTGACGCTAACCCTATCACTAACCGGAACCCTAATCCTAAACCTAACTCTAACCCTAACACTAACTCTAACCCTAAACATAGCTCTAAAGTTAACACTAACACTAACACTAACCCTAACCTTAACCCTACCTCTAAACTAAACCTAACGCAAACAATAACCCTAACCTTAGCTCTAACCCTAACCCTAAACCTAACCCTAACCATAAACCTTATCCTAAAGGTTACCGTAACTCTAACCCTAATCCTAACCCTACATCTAACCATAACCTTAACCCTAACACTAACCCTAACCCTAGGTCTAACCGGAACCCTAACACTAGCTCTAACCAAAAACCTAATCTTAACACTAGCTCTAACCTTAATCCTAAACCTAACCCTAACCCTAACCCTAACCCTAACCCTAACCCTAACCGGAACCCTAATCCTAACCCTACCTCTAACCCTAACCCTAACTCTAACCCTAACCCTATCTCTAACCCTAAACCTAACCAAAACCCTAACCCTAGAACTAACCCCTGCAATAACCCTAACCCTAATGCTAACCTTAACCCTACCTCTAACCTAAGCTTAATCCTAACCCTAACCTGAAAACTATTTCTAAACCTAACCCTAACCCTATGTATAACCTGAACCCTAACCCTAACCTTAGAACAAACCGTAGCTCTAACCCTAAACATAGCTCCAAATCTAACCTTAACCCTAACCCTAACCCTAGCTCCAAACCTAACCCTAGCTCTTACCTTAACCCTAAACCTAACCCTAGCTCTACCCTAACCATAAACCGAACCCTATCCCTTGCATTAACCCAAACACTAAATCTAACACTAAACCGAGATCTTACCCTAATCCTAATCCAACTCTAACCCTAACACTAACCCGTTCTAACCCTAACCCTAGCTCTAAATCTAACCCTAAACCTAACCCTAACCCTAATCCTAATCTTAACCCTAACAGTAAAATTAACCCTAGCTCTAACACTAACCCTAGTTCTATCCCTAACTGTAACCCTGTCTCTAAACCTAAAGTTAACCATAACCCCAACCATAGCTCTAACCGTAACCCTAAATCTAGCTCTAACCCTAACCATAACCATAACCTTACCTCTAACCTGAACCATAACCCGAACTCTATCCCTAAACCTGGACCTAAACTTAATCCAAACCCTAAAACTAACCCTAAATTAACCATAGCTCTAACCTTAAACCTAACACTAACCCAGATAAAACCTAACCATAAACCTAAACCTAAACCTAGCTCTAACACTAAACCTAACCCTAACCCTAGCTCTAACTGGATCCCTAAACATAAACCTAATCCTAGGTCTAACCCGAACCCTAACCCTAGCTCTCACTGGAACCCAAAAATAACCCTAACCCTAACTCTAACCCTAACACTAACCCTAACTCTAACCCTAACCCTATCTCTAACCCTAACCCTAACCTAACCCTAACCATAGAACTAAGCCTAGCTTTAACCCTAACCCTAACCCTCACACTAACCCTACCTCTAACCCTAGCCTTAACCCTAACTCTTAACCCAGGTCTAACCCGAAACCTAACCCTATCTATAACCCTAACCCTAACCTTAGAACTAACCCTAGCTCTAACCCTAACCTAGCTCTAACCCTTACCCTAACCCTAATGCTAAGCCTAACCCTAACCCTAGCTAAACCTAACCCTAGCTCTTACCTTAACCCTAACCCTAATCCTAGCTCTAACCCTAAAACTAAACCTAACCCTAACCCTTACCCAAACCCGAATCCTAATCCTAAAACTAATCCTAGCTCTAACCCTAACCCTAACCCTAAAACTAACCCTAGCTCTAACCCTAACCCTAGCTCTAACCTTATCTCTAACCCTAACCGTAACTCTACTCTAAGCCTAACCCTAAATTTAACCCTAACCCTAGCACTACCCCTAAAACTAACCCTGTATCTAACTCTGGACTTAACCGTAACCCTAACCCTAGCTCTTACCCTAACCCTAACGCTAGCTCTACCCTTATCCCAAACCATGTCTCTAACTCTAAATTTAACCGTGACCCTAACCCTAGCTCTAACCCTAACCCTAACGCTAGCTCTAACCACAACCCTAACCCTAACCCTATCTCTAACCCTAACTCTAACCGTAACCCTAACCCAATCCTAACCCTAACCCTAACACTATCTCTAACCCTAACGCTAACCCTAACCCTTACCTTGCTCTAACCCTAACCCTAGCTCTTACCTTAAAGCTAACCCAAACCCTAGCTCTAACCCAAAACCTGAACCTACCCTTATCCCTAGCATTAACCCTAACCCGTACCTAAAGCTAACCATAGATCTAAACCTAATCCTAATCCTACGCTAACCCTAACACTAACCCTAATCCTAACCCTAACCCTAGCTCTAACACTAACCCTAGATCTTACCTTAACCCTAACCCTAACCCTAACCCTAGCTATAACCCTAACCTTAAACGTAATCCTATCCCTAGAATTAACTCTAAACCTAACCCTAACGCTAAATCTAGATCTAAAACTAATCCTAATTCTAACCCTAACCCTAACATTAACCCTAGCTCTAACACTAACCCTGCTCTAAACCTAACCCTAAACCTAACCCTAACCCTAACCCTAATCCTAATCCTAAAACTAACCCTAGCTCTAACCCTAACCCTAAACCTTACCAAATCCCTAGCATTAACCCTAACAATAAATCTAACACTAACCCGATATCTTACCCTAATCCTAATCCAACTCTAACCCTAACCCTAACCTTAGTTCTAACCCTAAACCTAGCTCTAAACCTAACCCTAAACCTAACCCTAACCCTAATCCTAATCTTGACCCTAACCGTAAAATTAACCCTAGATCTAACACTAACCCTAGTTCTATCCCTAAATGAAATCCTGTCTCTAAACCTAAAGTTAACCATAACCCCAACCCTAGCTCTAACCCTAACCCTAACCCTACCTCTAACCTTAACCATAACCCGAACTCTATCACTAACCCTGGCTCTAAACCTAACCGAAAACCTAAAACTAACCCTAAATTAACCCTAGCTCTAACCTTAAACCTAACACTAACCCTATCTCTAACCCTAACCCTAACCCTAAACCTAAACCTAGCTCTAACCCCCTAAACCTAACCCTAACCCCAGCTCTAACTGGAACCCAAAACATAACCCTAACCCTGACCCTAAACCTAACACTAACCTGAACCCTAATCCTAACCCTACCTCTAACCCAAACCCAAATTCTAACCCTAACCCTAACCCTAACCCTATCTCTAACCCTAACCCTAACTTAACCCTACCCCTAGAACTAACCCTAGCTTTAACCCTAACCCTAACCCTGACACTAACCCTACCTCTAACCCTAACCTTAACCCTAACCCTTAATCTAGGTATAACCCGAAACCTAACCCTATCTGTAACATTAACCTTAACCCTAACCTTAGAACTAACCCTAGCTATAACCCTAACCCTAGCTCTAACACTAAATGTAACCCTAAGGCTAACCCTAACCCTAGCTCTAACCCTAACCCTAGCTCTTACCTTAACCCTAACCCTAATCCTAGTTCTAAACCTAACCCTAAACCTAACCCTAACCTTAACCCAAACCCGAATCCTAATCCTAAAACTAATCCTAGCTCTAACTCTAACCCTAACCCTAAACCTCACACTAGCTCTATCCCTAACCCTAGCTCTAACCTTAATTCTAACCCTAACTATAATCCTAGCTCTAAGCCTAACCCTAAATTTAACCCTAACACTAGCACTACACCTAACCCTAACCATGTCTCTAACGCTGAACTTAACCGTAACCCTAACCCTACCTCTTACCCTAAACCTAATGCTAGCTCTACCCTTAACACTAACCTTGTCTCTAACCCTAAATTTAACCGTGACCCTAACCCTAGCTCTAACCCTAACCCTAATGCTAGCTCTAACCATAACCCTAAACGTAACCCTAAGCCTATCTCTAACTCTAACTCTAACTGGAACCCTCACCCTAGAGCTAACCCTAGCTATAATCCTAACACTATCTCTAACCCTAACCCTAACCCTAACCCTTACGCTAGCTCTAACCCTAACCCTAGCTCTTACCTTAAAGCTAACCCTAACCCTAGCTCTAACCCAAGCCCTGAATCTACCCTTATCCCTAGTATTAACCCTAACCCGTACCTAACGCTAACCCTAGATCTAAACCTAATCCTAATCCTGACCCTAAAACTAACTCTAACCCTAATCCTAACCCTAGCTCTAAACCTAACCCTAACCGAAACCCTAACCCTAGAACTAACCCCCGCTATAACCCTAACCCTAACGCTAACCCTAACCCTAACCATAACCTTGTTCTAACCCTAACTCTACCTCTAACCTTAAACCTAATGCAAACAGTAATCCTAACCTTAGCGCTAACCCTAAACCTAAAGCCAATGCTAACCATAAAACTAACCGTAAACCTAACCCTAGCTCTAACCCTAACCCTAACCTTAACTCTAACCCTAACCCTACCTCTAACCATAAACTTAAACCTAATCCTAACCCTGACCCTAACCCTATCACTAACCGGAACCCTAATCCTAAACCTAACTCTAACCCTAACACTAACTATAACCCTAAACCTAGCTCTAACCCTAACACTAACACTAACACTAACCCTAACCCTAGCTATAACCCTAACCTTAAACGTAACCCTATCCCTAGAATTAACTCTACAACTAACCCTAATGCTAAATCTAGATCTAACACTAATCCTAATTCTAACCCTAACCCTAACATTAACCCTAGCTCTAACACTAACCCTAGCTCTAACCCAAACCCTAAACCTAACCCTAACCCTAATCCTAATCTTAAAACTAACCCTAGCTCTAACCCTAACCCTAAACCTAACCTCAGCTCTAACCCTAACCTAGCTCTAAACTTATTCCTAACCCTAACCCTAACCCTAGCTCTAAGCCTAACCCTAAATGTAACCATAACCCTAGCTCTAACCCGAACCCTAGCTCTAACTCTAACCCTAACCCTAACCCTAACCCTAGCTCCAAACCTAACCCTAGCTCGTACCTTAACCCTAACCCAACCCTAGCGCTACCCTAACGCTAAAACTATCCCTAACCTGAGAATTAACCCTAACTATAACCATAACGCTACTCCTAGATCTAAGCCAAATCCTAATCCTTACCCTAACCCTAACAGTAACCCTAACATAACCTTGAACCTAGCTCTAATCCTAACCCTAGCTCTTACTTAACCCTAAGCCAAACCCTAAACCTACCTTTATCCCTAGCATAAACCCTAACCCTTACCTAATGCTAAGCCTAGATCTAAACCTAACCCTAATCCTAACCCTAAACCTAACACAAACCCTAAACCTAACCCTAACCCTAGCTCTAACACTAACCCTAGATCTTACCTTAAACCTAACCCTAGCTCTAACCCTAACCCTAACCTTAACTCTAACCCTAACCCCTACCTCTAACCATAAACTTAAACCTAATCCTAACCCTGACCCTAACCCTATCACTAACCGGAACGCTAATCCTAAACCTAACTCTAACCCTAAACCTAGCTCTAACCCTAACACTAATACTAACCCTAACCCTAACCCTACCCCTAGCTCTAACCCTAACCGTAGACCTAAAGCTAAAGCTAACCCTGGCTGTAACCCTAACCCTAACTCTAAACTAAACCTAACACAAACACTAACCCTAACCTTAGCTCTAACCCTAACCCTAAACCTAACCCTAACCATAAACCTTATCCTAAATCTAACCGTAGCTCTAACCCTAACCCTAACCCTACCTCTAACCATAACCTTAACCCTACCCCTAACCCTAACCCTAGGTGTAACCGGAACCCTAACACTAGCTCTAACTCAAACCCTAATCCTAACACTAGCTCTAACCATAATCCTAAACCTAACCCTAACCCTAACACTAACCGGAACCCTAATCCTAACCCTACCTCTAACCCTAACCCTAACTCTAACCCTAATCCTATCTCTAACCCTAAACCTAACCGAAACCCTAACCCTAGAACTAACCCCTGCAATAACCCTAACCATAATGCTAACCCTAACCCTACCTCTAACCTAAGCTTAATCCTTACCCTAACCCGAAACCTATTTCTAAACCTAACCCTAACCCTATGTATAACCTGAACCCTAACCCTAACCTTAGAACAAACCGTAGCTCTAACCCTAAACATAGCTCTAAATCTAACCTTAACCCTAACTCTAACCCTAGCTCCAAACCTAACCCTAGCTCTTACCTTAACCCTAAACCTAACCCTAGCTCTAACCCTAACCCTAAACCGAACCCTATCCTTAGCATTAACCCAAACACTAAATCTAACACTAAACCGAGATCTTCCCCTAATCCTAATCCAACTCTAACCCTAACACTAACCCTAGTTCTAACCCTAACCCTAGCTCTAAATCTAACCCTAAACCTAACCCTAACCCTAACCCTAATATTAATCTTAACCCTAACCGTAAAATTAACCCTAGCTCTAACACTAACCCTACTTATATCCCTAACTGTAACCCTGTCTCTAAACCTAAAGTTAACCATAACCCCAACCATAGCTCTAACCGTAACCCTAAAGCTAGCTCTAACCCTAACCCTAACCATAACCCTAACTCTAACCTGAACCATAACCCGAACTCTATCCCTAACCCTGGCTTAAACCTAATCCAAACCCTAGAACTAACCCTAAATTAACCATAGCTCTAACCTTAAACCTAACCCTAACCCTATCTCTAACCCAAACCCTAAACCTAAACCTAAACCTAGCTCTAACACTAAACCTAACCCTAACCCTAGCTCTAACTGGAACCCTAAACATAAACCTAATCCTAGGTCTAACCCGAACCCTAACCCTAGCTCTAACTGGAACCCGAAAAATAACCCTAACCCTAACTCTAACCCTAACACTAACCCTATCTCTAACCCTAACCCTAACCTAACCATAACCATAGAACTAACCCTAGCTTTAACCCTAACCCTAACCCTCACACTAACCCTACCTCTAAACTTAGCCTTAACCCTAACTCTTAACCTAGGTCTAACCCGAAACCTAACCCTATCTATAACCCTAACCCTAACCTTAGAACTAACCCTAGCTCTAACCCTAACCTAGCTCTAACCCTAATCCTAAACCTAACACTACACCTAACACTAAACCTAGCTGTAACAGTAACCTTCGCTCTAACCCAAACCCTAAACCTAACCCTATCCCTAGAATAAACCCTAAACCTAACATTAACCCTAGCTCTAATCCTAACCCTAACCCAAACCCTAACCCTAGTTCTAACCCTAAGCCTAACCTTAACCCTAACTCTAGGTCTAAGCCGAACCCTAACCCTACCTCTAACTGGAACATAAACCTAACCCTAACCCTAACCCGAACCCAAACTCTAACCCTAACACTAACACAAACACTAACCCTAACCCTAAACCGAACCCTATCTCTAACCCTAACCTTAACTTAACCCTAACCCTAGAACTAACCCTAGCTTTAACCCTAACACTAACCCTACCTCTAACCCTAAACTTAACCCTAATCCTAAACCTAGGTCTAAATTGAAACCTAACCCTATCTATAAACCTAACCCTAACCCTAAACTTAGAACTAACCCTAGCTCTAACGCTAACCCTAGCTCTAACCCTAACCCTAAGCCTAACCCTAACCCTAGCTCTAACCCTAACCCTAGATCTTACCTTATCCCTAACCCTAATCCTAGCTCTAACCCTAACCCTAAACCTAACCCTAACCCGAATCCTAATACTAAAACTAACCCTAGCTCTATCTCTAACTTTAACCCTGTCTCTAACCCTGAACTTAACCCTAACCCTAACCCTAGCTCTAACCCTAACCCTAACGCTAGCTCTACCCTGAACCCTAACCGTGTCTCTAACCCTGAACATAACAGTAACCCTAACCCTAGCTCTAACCAAAACCCTAACCATAACGCAACCTTAACAATAACCGTAACCCTAATCCTAACCCTACCTCAAACCCTAACCCTAACACTAACACTAACGCTAACCCTTAGCCTAACCCTAACCCTAACCGTAACCCTAACTCTAACCCTAACCCTAGGTATAACCCGAACCTGAACCCTACCTCTAACCTGAATCCTAACCCTAATCCTAGCTCTAACCATAACCCTAACCCTAAACCTAACACTAAAACAAACCAGAACCCTAATCCTAACCCTATCTCTAACCCTAACTGAACCCTAAACTTAACACTAACACTAACCCTAAAGTTAAACCTATCTCTAACCCTAACCCTAACAGGAACTATAACCCTAGAACTAACCCTACCTATTAACCTAACCTTATACCTCACCCTAACCCTAGGTCTAAATCCAACCCTAACACTATCTCAAACACTAACCTTAACCCTAACCCCAAACCGAAATCTATGTCTAACCGGAACCCTAAACCTAGCTCTAATCAGAACCCTACCCCTAACCCTAGCCCTAAACATAACCACAACCCTAACATTAGAACTAACCCTAGCTTTAAACCTAACCCTAACGCTAACCCTATCCCAATCATTAACCATAACTTTAACCCTAAACCTATCTCTAATCCTAATCCTAACCCTAACCCTAATCCTAACACTAACACTAAACCTAGCTCTAACCCTAACCATAACCCTAACCCTTGCTCTAACAGTAAACTTACCCCTAACCCTAACTTTAACACTGACCAGAACGCTAATCCTAACCCTATTTCTAACCCTAACCTGAACCCTGTCCCTAAGACTAACACTAACCCTAAACCTAACCCTAACCCTAACCTTAGGTCTAACCCGAACCCTAACCCTAACCCTAGGTCTAACCCGAACCCTAACCCTATCTCTAACCCTATCCCTAACCCTAACCATAGACCTGACCCTAGCTTTAAACCTAACCCTAAACCTAACCCTAAACCAAATCCTCTCCCTAGCATTAACCCTAACATTAACCCTAACCCTAGCTCTAACCCTAATCCTAAACCTAACACTACACCTAACACTAACCCTAGCTGTAACAGTAACCTTGGCTCTAACCCTAACCAAAACCCTAACCCTAGCTCTAACCCTAACCCTACACCTAACCCTAGCCCTAGAATAAACCGTAAAACTAACCCTAACCCTAGCTCTAATCCTAACCCTAACCCTAAACCTAACCCTAGTTCTAACCCTAAGCCTAACCCTAACCCTAACTCTAGGTCTAACCCGAACCCTAACCCTAGCTCTAACTGGAACATAAACCTAACCCTAACTCTAACCCTAACACAAACCCAAACTCTAACCCTAACACTAACACAAACACTAACCCTAACCCTAAACCTAACCCTATCTCTAAACCTAACCCTAACTTAACCCTAACCCTAGAACTAACCCTAGCTTTAACCCTAACACTAACCATACCTGTAACCCTAACCTTAACCCTAACCCTAAACCTAGGTATAACATGAAACCTAACTCTATCTGTAACCCTAATCCTAACCCTAAACTTAGAACTAACCCCAGCTCTAACCGTAACCCTAGCTCTAACCCTAACCCTAACCCTATCCCTATGCCTAACCCTAACCCTAGCTCTAACCCTAACCCTAGATCTTACCTTATCCCTAACCCTAACCCTAGCTCTAACCCTAACCCTAAACTTAACCCTAACCCTAACCCTAACACGAATCCTAATAATAAAACTAACCCTAGCTCTACCCCTAACCTTAACCCTGTCTCTAACCCTGAACTTAACCATAACCCTAACCCTAGCTCTAACCCTAACCCTAACGCTAGCTCTATCCTGAACCCTAACCCTGTCTCTAACCCTGAACTTAACCGTAACCCTAACCCTAGCACTAACCAAAACCCTAACCATAACGCAACCTTAACAATAACCGTAACCCTAATCCTAACTCTACCTCAAAACCTAACACTAACCCTAACCCTAACACTAACGCTAACCCTAATCCTAACCCTAACCCTAACCCTAACCCTAACCCTAACCCTAACCCTAGCTCTAACCCTAAACCTAAACCTAACCCTATCTGTAGCATAAACCGTAAACATAACCCTAATCCTAACCCTAACTCTAACCCTAACCCTAACACTAACCCTAACCCTATCCCTAGCCGTAACCCTAGCTATAACCCTAAACCTAACCATGCCTCTAACCCTACCCTAACCCTAGCTCTAACCCTAACATTAACCCTAATCTTAACCCTAACCTTAACCCTAACCCTAACCCTATCTCTAGCTCCTACCCAAACCTTAACACTAACCCTAACCCTAACCCTAACCCTAACCCTAACTTTAGCTCTAATCCTAACCCTAGCTCTACCCCTAACCCTAACCCTGTCGCTAACGCTGTCCCTAATCCTAATCCTAGCTCTAACCCTAACCCTAACACTAACCCTAACCCTAATCCTAAACCTAACCCTATACCTAATCCTAATTGTAACCCTAACCCTAAACCTATTCTACCAGTAACCCTAAACATATCTCTAAGACTAAACCTAATCCTAGCCCTAACCCTAGCACTAACCCAACCCCTAACCAGAGACAGAGTCCATAGCCTAGCCCTAGCCCTCTCCTTCAAATCCCGGCCCTAATCTTACACTCAACCTAGCTCTAGCCCTAAGCAAAATCCAAACCCTATTGGTAGCCCTAGACCTAACCCTAAAACTAAGCCTAACCCTATACCTAACCCTAGCTCAAATCCTAAGCCTAAACCTAACTCTAGCTCTAACCCTAACCCTAAAACTAGCATTAACCCTAACCATAACCATAACGCTATCTCTAACCCTAACCTAATGCTAGCTATAACGCTAAACCTAACCCTAACCCTAGCTCTAACATTAAACCTAAACCTAATTTTAACCCTAACCATAAATCTATTCTACCCCTAACCAAAACCCTATCTAACATAAACCCTATCCCTAGCCCTAACCCTAGCACTAAGCCTACCACTAACCATAACCCTAACCCAACCCCTCACCCTAGACATAGCCCATAGCCTAGCCCTAGCCCTCTCTCAAATCCTTACCCTAATCAAACCTAAAACTAACGCTAGCGATTCCCCTAACCCTAACCCTGACTCTAACCCTGAACTTAACTGTAACCCTAACCCTCGCTAACCCTAACCCTAACCCTAACCTACCTCTAACCTAACCCAAACCTAACTCTATCCCTAACACTAGTTCTAAACCTAACCATAACTCTAAACCTATCCCTAAATTAATCCTAATTCTAACCCTATCTCTAACCCTAACCCTAAACCTAACCCTAAACCGAGCTCTAACCTTATTAGTAACCGTAACCCTAGCCCTAGCTCTGAGCCTAACCCTAACCCTAACCCTGACCCTAACCCTAGCTCTCACCCTAAACCTAACCCTAGCTCTACCTCTAACCCTGACCCTGTCTCTAATGCTAAACTTAACCCTAACCCTAACCCTAGATCTAACTCTAACCCTAACACTAACCCTAACCCTATCCCTAAAGCTAACCCTACCTCTAACCCTAACACTAACCCTAACCCTATACCTAAAGCTAACCCTAGCTTTAACCCTAACACAAAACCTAACCCTATCCCTAACCCTAGCTCTAACCCTAACCGTAACCCTAACTCTAACCTTAAACTTAACCCTTACCCTAACTCTAGCTCTAAACCTAACACAAACCCTAACGTATCTCTAAACCTAACATTAACCATAACCATAGACCTAACTTTAGCTCTAACCCTAACCCTAACACTAAACCTAGTATTAACCCTAACCCTACTCATAACCATAAACATATCCCTTACCCTAAACCTAACGCTAGCTCTAACTCTTACACTAAACCTAGCTCTAAACCTAATCCTAACCCTAACACTAGCTAAAACCCTAACCCTAACCCTAACCTTAGCTATAACTCTAACCCTAACACTAAACCTTCCCTATCCCTAAACCTAACCCTAGCTCTAACCCTAACCCTAACACTTACCCTAATCCTATTCCTAACCCTAAGCCTAGCTCTAACCCTAACCCTAACACGAGTTCCACCCTTAAACATAACCCTGTCTCTAACCCAAACCCTAACCCTAACCTACCTCTAACCTAACCCTAATCCTAACTCTATCCCTAACCCGAGCTTTAAACCTAACCATAACTCTAAACCTCTCCCTAAATTAATCCTAACTGTTACCCTATCTCTAACCCTAACACTAGCTCTAACTCGTACCATAAAGCTAACCATAACCCTAAACCTAATCCTAACCATAACCCTAGCTCTAAGCCTAACCCTAACCCTCACAATAACTCTAACTCTAACCCTAAACCTAACCTTAGCTCTACCTCTAAACCTAACACTGTCTCTAACATTAAACTTAACCATAACCTTAACCCTAGCGCTTACCCTAAACCTAACACTAATCCTAACCCTATCCCTAACCCTAACGCTAGCTCTAACACTAACCCTAACACTAACCCTAAACCTATCCCTAACTCTAACTCTAATTCTAATCCTAACCCTAGCTCTAAACCTAACCAAAAATCTACCTCTAAGCTTAAGCTTAACCCTAACCCTAACCCTAGCTCTAAACCTAACACAAACCCTAACAATATCTCTAAACCTAACCCAAACACTAACCCTAACCTTAACTCTAGCTCTATCCCTATCCCTAAACCTAACCCGATCTATAATCCTAACACTAACTCAAACCTTAATCCTAACCCTAACCCTAACCCTACCTCTAACCTTAACCTTAACCATAAATCTAACCCTAACATTAACGCTAACCCTAACCTAGACCTAATTCTATGTCTAAACCAAAACCTTACCTTAAACTTAGCATTAATCCTAATCCTAACAGCAACTGTAACCTTAGCACTAAACCTAACTCTAACCCTAGCTCTAACACTAAACCTATCGCTAACCCTATCTTTAACCCTAACACTAGCTGTTACCCTAACCCTAACCCTAACCCTAAGCCTAGCTCTAACCCTAACATTAACCCTAAACCTAGCTCTAAACCAAACCCTATCTCTAAGCCTAACCCAAACCTTAACACTAACCCTAACCCTAGCTCTAGACTTAACCCTAAACCTAACCCTAACACTAAACCTAATGCCAAACCTAACCCTAGCTCGAACCCTAACTCTAACCCTAATCCTAGCTCTAATTTTAATCCTAAATCTAACCCTAATCCTAGCTCTAACACAAACCCTAAATGTAACCCTAACCCTAACCCTAACCCTAACCCTATCTCTAACCCTAACCCTAAACATTACCCTAAACCTAATCCTAAACCTAACCCTAGCTCTAAGCCTAACCCTAACCCTGAGACTAACCCTAACTCTAACCCTAAACCAAACCCTAGCTCTACCCCTAAACCTAACACTGTCTCTAACACTAAACTTAACCATAACCTTAACCCTATCGCTAACCCTAAACCTAACACTAATCCTAACCCTATGCCTAACCCTAACCCTAGCTCTAACACTAACCCTAATGCTAACCCTAACCTTAGACCTAATCCTACGTCTAACCCTAAACCTAACCCTAAACCTAGCACTAAATCTAATCCTAACCCTAACTGTAACCCTAGCACTAACCCTAACTCTAACCCTAGCTCTAACCTTAAACCTAACCCTAACGCTATATTTAACCCTAAAACTAGCTCTAACCCTAACCCTAACCCTAAGCCTAGCTTAAGCCCTAACACTAAACCTAATCCAAGCTCTAACCCTAACCCTAACCCTAACAATAAACCTTATCCTAAACCTAACCCTTGCTCTAACCCTAACTCTAACCCAAATACTAGCTCTAATTTTAATCCTAACTCTAACCCTAATCCTAGCTCTAACACAAACCCTACATGTAACCCTAACCCTAACACTATCTCTAACCCTAACCCTAAACATTACACTAAACCTAATCCTAAACCTAACCCTAGCTTTTTTTT
>PVJN01018359.1:0-39071 GCA_004026805.1 Lasiurus borealis
CCAAGCTCACATGGTGAGTAGCAGCAATTAGAAATAAATGTTTTCCCTGTGTAAACCTAAAGCTAGAGTGCTTATCTATTGCTTTCCTTGATAGATCTAAGTGTGAAAATACCCTGACATCTCTGCATGTTTGCTAATTTCTATTAATTATTTATACTTAAATTATTATAAAATATTGATGAATATGTATATTCGTATTTCATATTAATTCAATAAAACCCTTAATAAGCCCTTAATAACATGAACCAATTAACTTTCTGACCCTGGGCAAGTTATTTATTTATATTTATTTATGTTTCATTAACACAAATGGCCTTACAAGTATTACCCATTTAATTCAAATTTCAACTCAACACAGGAGGAAACTGAGATACTTGCAAAAATTCAGCTTGTATTCCATGTGGATAAAACTGATAAATAAATAACCACCTCCCAAAGACAGACCTGTGACAAAATGTTTTCTTCCCAGACCCTGGAGGACAACCTCCTTGACAAAGGATGGGGTGACTTTGTGACAGCTTGGTAAACATCTTCAGATTCAATTACAGCTTTAAGATCTCATGAGAGACAAAGCACCATAACAGAAGTCAGATGGCCTGACACTATGTTGACCATGACCTGAGCTGGAGCCTGGCCCTCGGTCAGCTTTGGGAATCCAAGTGCCATTGGTACAAACATACATCCCTAGGAAGATTGGCAGCTTCTGTGTATTAAGAAGTTACACATTATTGCTGCTAGAGTTGGGGCGGGGGGTATAAATTACTTTCTTAGGATCCTCCCAATGTGTCCAGAGATGTCTCCCCTAAAAACTCACTAGATGGTAAGATGCTGTCTTATGGGGCAAACAAAATTTTTAGTAATTACTAAGGTCTGCTTAGAGACTTGTATCTTGAACTACTGATGAGCTTCACTATCTGGGCTAGTAGGTTCCATTGCATGAATTCACTCTGCCCAGGTTACTTTAGCAATGTGCTATTGTGACGAGTAGTGTTAGTTCTCTACCTAGTTTCCCTTTACTGGACTGAAGTCCTTATCTTTTACCAATGGGGAGTGTTGGCTGCTATTGACTCACACATCCTCTTCTGGGGAATTTTTTCTGCTGATGGGGACTGCCTTGTCATACCAGGAGGAATCCTGCGAAGTTATACTCCTTTCTCTTCTTTCCTGGGAAGTTATGCTCCTTTCTCTATTGCCAATAACTAATGATGGTGTACAACAGTCTAACCTCCTGTGCCTGGGGTGGTCTGTCTTGTTCCCTCACTGCCTTATAGGTTCCCCTTGAAAAGCAGTCCCTCCGCACATCAATGACACAAGGCTCTGAGTCTATCAAGGCAAAAGGGCTCATCTGAAGTTCCTAAGATTCTTGTCTTTAATGACTGAATTTCCCCACTCACCCTCATTTTTGGCTCACATGTGATCATCTAAAAAAGTCAGATTTCTTTGCCTCCTGACTGAACACTGTAATTATTTTCTTTTCCCTATATCCCTTTCAAACAATTAAAATGGTTTTCATTGCTCATAACTAGCCAGCCCTGCTATTCCTGCAGAAGAAGGAAGAACAGAATTACAATCCCAGAAGAGAAAATATTCTGCATTCCCTGAGAACCAGTGACCAGTGGAAATGGTATTTAATTTAACCAGGAGCATCAGAAGATGATCCACACTATTTCAGAGCAAGGCTCAGCTCTAGAACAAGAAAATAAAATAGCTTTTAACTACAAGTTACTAGCTGCATTTAAGAAAGAAGGTCAGATTGAGAGAAAATTGATTTCTGTGATGGATAACACATTTTTCAAATATCTCTGAACATAATATTGATAGTTCTTAAAGAACCCAGAAATACATGGGGCAAAAGGAGGTGACATACGTGCACTCATTTAGAAACAGACCAAAAGGCTTCCTGTTTCTAACCATCCTGGAATCTAAAGATTTGGAACATTTAAGTAAGCTTTTTAGCTCAAATGTCTTGTTGCTATTTGGACATGAAATTTGTTTCCTATCATTTGTCAGATTCAATATACACTTTAGTTCATGAAGGAAGCAGAGTGATCATTAGCAGTCTGTCTGTTAGAAGTGAAAACAGAGATGAAATAAAAAGAGGCTCATGGAAGGTATTGGCTTATGTCTATTAAATTTCACCCTCAAAAATCAAGGAAAGGATTTAATGTGCTAATGTTTCAAAACTACCTTTTAATATAAGGAAATACAATTTGCTCATGTGATTTTGAAATTTCAATGATAAAAACTCTATGGGCAAGACTATCTATCTCCTTAAGAAATTGGCAAAATAAAAAGTGAATCATATTACAAACAAATTTAATTCCAATTATTTTCAGATGTATTTACCAAGGGATTATTTAGGTGTAAAAATATTTTAAAGCATCAAAAATAATAAACTGATACAAAGAGTAGCAAGCATGATATCACTGTTGGTTGGACAATACAAAGATGCCATGAAGGAAGTAATAAATGATGCAGGCCATTCAGAATAGGTAGCATTTAGGAAGGTACAAATAGATGTTGAAAGGAAGATGTTAGTGACAAGAAATAGTAGGACCATATGTTCATAGGAAGGAAAGAGCAAGTAATATTCAGGATGAGAAAAAAGTTTTATCTGGCACTTAGGATAATGAAGATGAGTGTGGAGAGATCACCTTGAAAAGTATGTTGGAGCTATGGAAGAGGATTATGGGATTTAGTGGTTCAGCCATTGTCAGTGTATGTGAGTATGTGTATGTTGGATTACAATAAAGAAACCTTAAAGGTGAAACACCAAGCAGAATAATATGGTGATGATCTAGTCTGAGCAAAGAAGGCATGAGCACACAGGAGATAGCAGAAGTCAAAGGAAACTAGAATGTAAATAGAGAAGAAAAGATTACGAATGCCAACCACTATAGAGAGAATGAGAAAGGGAATGGTCAAAGCAAGTGATTGGATTTGACAAATAGGTCAACCAAAAATAGTACTTTTTCTATATATTCAATATCTTCAAAAGCCAACCTTAACAGCAAGAAGTGAGTAGTGGTATTTTGTTTGGAAGATGATTTCAGAAACCACAATGGGGGAAGTAGGGACAGGGAACCAGGCATGAGAAGAAAAGGCAAATGATATCTCTGAAGGGATGTGTAGAGTGCATCTAGAGTTGGTCCAGGAACAGAGGTATTTATTCAATGACTCCAGCCCCTAATAGTTTGGGTATTGTTCTTAGAGGCATTTTATCCTCTCTGCTCTGGGTAGAGAAAACTCCTATGGTCTCTCTCAGATAGAGAAGCAGGGAAATGTAAGTACTTGAATTATCCAAGAAATCACTCTTTGAAACCTTGGGCAAACTTAGAAGTAGGAAAAGGGATTTGGAATCAGAGTATAAGAAGGCCACTTCTCCAAGAATCTTATGAAGACTAGGTACTTGTAACTTCCATCTTCAAGGTCACCAAACAGTGTAAATGGCTTAGCTCTCACATCTATTTCATGGAAAAGAAAAAAATAAGATACTTTTATAAGAGTCCACTTCATTTGACCATCCTTCTTACAAGTATCACATAACATCTCATTCACCAGAACGTAGTCATATGGCCAAGTCTTGCTGAAAGGAAGTCTGGGAAATGTAATATTTTAGCTGGGAACATTACTATTCCACATAAAAATATGGTTTTGTTATTAAGGAAGGAAGGGTGAATAGAGATTGGGAGGCAGCCAGCAGTCATTGTCAGGCCATAAAAAAGTATATTTAAATCAGAGTTTTAATTTCCTTTCTAGTTATCAGTTCTGGGTCCCACCCACTAGATTTCTAGTTCCTTGAAGATGGGAATGGGTTTAGGCTTACTGTGTTATTATTCCCTGTGACTCACACATTGAGGTTTATTTTCCCCCTGTACAGTCTACCCTACTTGATCCTTTTTGGCTTTTTAAGTAAAGAAATCAATATCATTACTCCAATTAAAGGGAATATTGAAGATGTCCAATAGCTTGGTCATAATGAAAAGTTAGGAATTCCCAAACCTCAATTTTGGGCTTCATCAAAGCAGCAGGTGGCCCTAGAGATGAAAATTGTGGATTATTTGATATATTTAATTCTTCAAAATAGTAGATAAATACACTGCCTAGAATCCATTTAGAATATAGTATTTCTTCATTTTCCATCATGCACTCCTTTATACAGAAACATACACCACTGCCTTCCTTAGCTCCAAAGGTACTTTAAAAAATATTTTTTTTCTGTAATACTGGACATGACTCTCAGTAGCAGTAGACTTGAACTCAGCGTAGACCAGGATATTGATTCCATGTTCTTGATCACCAGCGAACATTGACAAGCCTTTTACCACCCCCAAGCTTTAGTCCATTCATTTTATTTTATTTTCCTTTTTACTGAATTTATTAGGGGATGCTACTTAACAAAATTATGCAGGTTTCGGGTGCACATTTCACTTTCAAAGTAAGCATAATCACACTGTAGAGGTTACTGAAGAGAAGGGATCTTTGAAAAGTTCCTGCATAGCTCTTAGCCAGTAGACATTCAGAATATGAGCTTTAATGTGAATCTCTTCTCTTGTGCCCAAGACTACAGAAGATTTGCATTTGGCTCTTTGACGTTGGGGCATCACTGTTGCCACTCATCAAACCTGTGAGAAACCTCCCAAGAATCTTGCAGGTTTTCTGCCCAGATTCTTGGACAATTGGCCCTGACTTTCCTGAGATATATAGGAGGCCTCCAAATGACAGATCTCAGAGAGAGCATTTCTGAATGGTTCTTCCAAGCACAACGAATCAATTTCTTCTCCTCACGTATTCTGAGAATTAGCAGAGAGCCCATACATATTTTAGAGTTACTCCCTGATACAATTATAGTTCATTTAGCCAGCAATTACAGTAATAGAAAGATTGGCAACCGCTGCAAATCAGGTTTAAAGGAATTGATGGTCTGAACTGCTAGAAATTCATATGTCTCACTCTAACGATAGACATAATGGGCTTGATACCCTACTGGGGAGTGGGAGTGGGGGTTGAGGGATACTGGGCATCCCAGTGAGAGACCAGTAGTGGATTGCAATGGGTAGAAAGGCCCTGAGGCTGGACTGTGCCTGGAGACACCTAAAAAGGCCAGTGTGTCTGGAACAGAGAAAGCTAAGTGGGGAAAAGGTAGAAGATGCAGTCACAAGGTTAGGAAGCAGCCAAACCCTGGGGCCTGTAGGCCATTAAGAGCTTTGGCCTTTATTTTGCGTGAGATGCAAAGCCATTGAAAGGTTTTGAGCGATGGAGTAACAAGATATTATTTAAATTTTATCAACATTACTCTTGACCACCTTGGGTGAATAGGGCCAAGTTTAAAGTAGACCAGTTAGAAAGCGTCTGCAGTTATCCAGGTAAGAGATACTGGTGGACCAAAGTGGGAGCAATGAGAAAGGAGGTGGTTGTATTCTGCATATACAGTATTTTAAATGTACAGCCAATAGGATTTCCTGGTGGGCTGCATGTGCTTGGTACTGAGAGGTAGATCAACTGTGTGAACAAGAAGGGACAGAGGAAAGAAGAGCAGAGATGATGAAAGTGATGACAATTCTGTGCCATTCTAAAAGTTGTGCAAAAAATAAAAGGGACAGAGGCCTTGCCACTTCACAGGCTATGAAACTGACAAAACCAACAACCCGATGAGATGGCTGAAACAGGAGAAACCTGCTTAGGCATCAAAATCTCTAATCTCCACTACTATTCCATAGAGCCTGCACCAGTGGAGAAACCTAATGCATCCAATGGCTCAGGACATTTGGGAGTCACCCTGAGGAGACATTTGGGAAGAGGATATGGCTGACACAGGACAGTATTTTAAGAACGTCTGGGATCCTCAGCCTTAAATAACAAGAAAATAAAATTACTATTTCCAAGAATTGGAATATATTGGTAAATGGATCCTAATCGACTGGCCCAGATTCACTACTGATACAGGAAAATGGCAGCTTCAGTTAATCACAGCTTAAGCAATGGGCAGCTAAGTCTGACTTAGGACCCTTCATTCAGCTCTGGCTTTCTGGCTCTTGTCCCTCTCCCTTCATGTATCACTAACTAATATCATGTCTAAATAGCTGAATTCAAGCTTCAGACCAGCGTGCTCTCCCTTGTCCCAAGGCGATACAGTGCACCTTCTTCTCAGCCCCCCTTCAGCTCCAGCCTGAAGCTGCAGGGCAATTGCACAGAGAATTGCTCACCAGTTTTCTCTCCTTCAAACACAAGCCCATGAAGGGAATCCAGAGAACCAAACCCACTCTTTAAATGGCCTTCCATCTTTGACCCCTGCAGCTTATTGTCTCAGGAGAGAATCATCAGCTCCTGGTCTAAGCCCTTTAGAACTTCACTCCCTGGGAAAGGGTAGGTCAGCTTAAACATTAGTGAGAAACGTTGACTGAGAGAATGGGGGAAAACTAAATATTTTCAGTTTTCCCATTTGCTATTGAACAAACCTTATTATGACAGAGCTCCTTTGAGTCTCTTGGCCAGGAGACTGCATTAAAAAGAGGCCACATACTAAACTGACAAGCCCAGGGCAGGCTTGCATGGCAGCCCCACACACTCAGAGACTGAAAGGAACCACAGGGAATGGTCTAGAATTAAAACTTCATAACTAAAAGTGAGTCATGATGGGTAGTCATGTCCTAGGCAGGTATCTTCTCCGACAAATATCAGTCTTTACCTTAACCGAGCCCCTCCATTGTCTTATCGGGTCTATGATAATGTGTCTTTGGAATGTCAGAGAATCCCCTTCTTCCAGATCCTTCCAGATCCTTCAGGGTATAATCTCCCAACAGAGCAGGAGACCCTGGAACCCCTCATGGTTATCTTGTTCCCCGTACACCATCTCTGTGTGCTGTAAATGTTCATTGTTAACTATCCTGTACCCACCAGAGTAAGAGAAGGATGTGTCTATTCATTTTGCTTTTTATCCCCCAGAGATTTCCCTGCTTTGAGTTCTCTTGCCTCTCTAATCAATCATGAAGGGATATCATGTAACCTCCTTACATCTTCCCCTTGCGTTCTGATGTATAAAGTAAGGTGCAAAACTGCCATTCTCTAGAGCATTTTCTCAGTCCACTGAGATTTTGCTTCCTTGCAATTGTCATCAGTTTGGCTCAAATAAAGTCATAAAAATTCTCTACAGGTCTGGATATTTCTTACATTGACAAAACTCAGGAAAAAAATATATATATATACTTTTTTTCCTGGGTTTTGAATATATATAGACATTCTGAAGATACTGCCTTGTATCAGCCATATGCTATAACTTTATATATATATATAATAAAAGAGTAATATGCAAATTAACCATCATTCCAACACACAAGATGACCACCCCCATGTGGTCAAAGATGGCTTCCCCTATGTGGACACAAGATGGCCACCACAAGATCATCAGCAGGGGAGGGCAGTTGGAGAAGACCGGGCCTGCAGGGGAGGGCAGTTGGTGGTGACCAGATCTCCAGGGAGAGAAATTGAGGGGACCAGTCCTGCAGTTGAGGGCAGTTTGGGGGGACTAGGTTTGCAGGGGACCAGGTTTGCAGGGGAGAGCAGTTGGGGGAGACCAGGTCGGCAGAGGAGGGCAGTTGGGAGCAACTGGGCCTATAGGGGAGGGTAGTTGGGGGCAACCAGGCTGGCAAGGGAGGGTAATTAGGGGTGACCAGGTCAGCAAGGGGTGCATTTAAAGGCATTTGGGCTGGCAGGAGAGCAGTTAGGCATTGATTGGGCTGGCAGAGGAATGGTTAGGGCATGATCAGGCTGGCAGGCAGAAGCAGTTGGGAATCAGCAGTCCTGGATTGTGAGAGGGATGTCTGTCTGATCCCACCAGGATCAGGCCTAAACGGGCAGTCGAACATCCCTTGAGGGGTCCCAGATTGAAGAGGGTACAGGTTTGGCTGAGGGATACCACCTCCCCCCCATCCCCCTCTGGGTATGAATTTCATGCACTGGGACTCTAGTGTGTGTGTGTGTGTGTGTGTGTGTGTGTGTTAAATTTAACCAGTGTGTACTTACTCTGTCATTAAATGAGATAGTTTAATTGTGCTTGAAATCATGGAACACGAAACCAACATCCAATCAGATTCACTATAACAGGATATAACTAAAAGACAATGAGTTTCTAGTATTTTTATTGCTTTTCATAGCAATCTTATTTTACTGCTGGTATTTAATGACATTTACTTTATGCAAGTCCTTTTCTAACTTTATTATCCCTAGAAAATTTTATTTTATTTTATTTTCACAACAACCCTGGATGCTTGATGATAACATGATGTGCATTTTATAGCTGAGGAGACTGATGGTTGGTCAAAGTTATATGCATTAGGGTTACAAACCTATATCTATTTAAGGCCAGATTCTGAATCTTAAAGCATTGACTATATATTATCTTACAGTAAATGTATTTAAAGCATTTGCTTCGGCCTAAGCATAAATACAGCCCAATTATTTTTGCATTTACTTCCAAACTGAATGTATTTGAATTCAGAACTCTTCCCAAAGGAACAGTTCAGAGTATAAATCTTTGATAAATTGTCTCTAAATGTGTTTCAAAAGACAAAGAATCTGAACACTCTCTTCCTTTCAAAGACAGGAAGTGGTTCTAATTGGTTTGTCTTTTACAGAAGTATATGCCTCAGCAACCAGAACTCTTTGATTGTAACATTCAATAGACTGAGTGTCATTGGTCTTTCTAAGATAATAAATGAGGACTGGGTCATTTATTTTACTGAAAAATTTTAAAAATGTTCAAATATTGTTGCCTCAGTAAGAAAACTACTTGACAAATCGATAAATGATATATTGATAAGGAATCCGATTCCTGCTACAGTAGATTGGTTTTGCATTAAGGTGTTGGTGCAGATGATTTTAATTGACTTTCTTACTGATCCATTCATCCAAAGTTAGGATTTGGGGACTGTCCCCTGGTGGAGAAAGGTATCTTAAAGTTGGATCACGTGCTCAGAGGTCCTGCCTCCTTGCACTAACACACAACACCACTGCCATGCTTTAGCAGGATGAGACTTCTTAAATCTTTCTGCTGCAACCTTGCTGAGTTAACAATAATAAATGCTTATTATTGACACCCTGGTGGGAGAACTCAAAGGGCAAGCACCAAACCACTGACTGCTATAATCTCTCTCTGAAAAATGTTGAAAAGAGTAAGAAAACTGATATTGCTACCACCCTCATCACGGAGCTTACCAGAAAGACATCTTAGCTTAGACGTGGGCACTGTGCCAACATTCATTCATGCACTTAGCAAACATTTTGAAGCCAATTTTACCAAGTGCAAACTCCTTATGTATATCCTGGTTTTGTTGGAGCTCTCTCTGGGGAAACTTCTTGATTAATATAGCTATAATCATTGCACTATGACCTCTAATCCACTTGTCAACTGCAACTGATCTGCCTTTTGTTATCACAATGAAAAATAAGCTTTGGGATTTAGAGTTGCTTACACTGACATCTCATTGCTCTTTGGGAAACATCCCCTTGATTTTGAACTGGAAAGACAGGCACCTTGAATAAAAGGACTATATTCCCCATATATAGTCGGGTATAAACATGTGACTAATTTCTGGCCACTGAGAGGTAAGCAGTTGTTTTGTTTTTGTTTGTTAGAATGTCTGGGGAGTCTCTATAGAATAAGCTGACACCACTTTAATTGTTCCATTTTTTCCTCACTTACCCTGTCTTTTGGTCTTTAGCAAATAAGATTTCAGGAAATCTAGACAACAAGGTAAAAAAAAAAAGCCTAACTATAAGAACAGTGCAGAAAGGTTGGATCCTTTGTCCCAGATGTGTAAGTCCAGAATGGGCACAACTATTATAAAGCACAAAAAGGAACATTAATTGTTACTTGGACCTGGGGTAGGACAAGTTTCAGTGAGGTAAAAAAGATATAAGAAAACATTTTTGGTTTATAGAAAACATTTTGTATCATAATTGTAGTCATGGTTATTGCACAGTATACATTTAGTAAAATTCATTTGACTGTATACTTAAGATGGGTATATTTTATTTTATGTAAATTATATGCCCATACAGTTTTGTTGACAAGAAATCACACAGAAAATGTACTTAATTTCACAATATTGGAATTTCTTAATTCGGGGTAAGAAAACAATGGCCAGATTACTATAATACTAGAGATCCTTTCAGTGGTGACAATAAAAAAGTAAATGAGATTTAGGGCTCTAAAAAAAGATATAAGATAATATTACTCACAGACTTGATTTATTTGTGAAATTTAGATTGTGGCATTAGGTATATGTGATACTGTTATAATTAACCTAGTTATTAATAACAGGAAAGGAGCAAGGAGAAGGCCAAATATTATAGGCATGTCCTTCGGGTAGCTTTGCCAGGAAGCTGCAGCTTTATATCCCAGGGAGCCACCTGTCCGTTCCTCACAGATCTCCGGGGGCATGGCTGCACAGGGAGGAGACAGACCCATGCTCAGTAAAGCTGGGGGGACATTGGCAAAGTGCTTGGCTGGTTGGCCAGAGTGGGCATGGCCACTACAAGGGCTGGAAATTGTAGATATTTAATCACCTAAACAAAGGAATTTGATCCCTTGGTTTCTCCCTGTGCTCTTGGCTCCCTGTGCTCTTAGTGCAGGGGACACTCTCTCTTGACTCCTCTGCATTTGCCCACGTGGCCCATCGTCATGTGGACCCCACACACAAAGGACTAATAGATGAGCTAGCCTGATGCTGAGCTGGACTGGCTGCAATATGGAACAGAAATGGACATTGGCTTTGCTTTTATCTCTACTAAAACACTTCTGTGACAGAAATGAGACTTTGGAAACCCAGGGATATAATTCCACACAAATAGAAATCACTTCATCCTCCCATGCCAGTCTTTTTCTCGAGACATCATAAGGAGTCTACCCCCAGCACTCAGTGAGGAAAAGGACACCTCAGTTCCCCCAATAACACATGGATGTTTACTTTCTGTAATTTTCAATGTGTTTATAATACTAATTAAAACAAACAACAGTATGTAAGGTTGCAAGGATAAGTAATATCAGAAAATGATTGTTACTTTGTGCATTAAGAGATTATAGTTAAAAAATTATATGGACATTTTGACATCTCACGAAAAATGTCAGTTGATGAAGTGTAGCACCTACTTCAGGAAAAATAAAAAACAAAAGAAAATCAAGCAAAACATATTATAATAAAATAAAAATATATAAAAGTACTTATATTGATCAAACATTTAATAACCAATAGCACACATATAATTAGAATGTAGCTCCCATTGCCATTAAAGTAAGTAAATTGTTGTACAATAGTTATTTTGGGATCATAAACAATGCAATGAATATAAAAAAATTAAAAATATGAATTTTTGTAGTGAAAATATAACTAATTCTTTTCAGAAATGTCTAAATTTTGTGAGACAACAAATATCTGATGAGTGAATAAACATAAAAGAAACAAGTGAATATTGACAAAGCGGCATTTAAAGTTTCTTGACAATAAATTAAGTTTTTGGTTAACCACTTAGAAATATATCTTTTAGTTAAATATAATCATCTGAAAATAATGATTTTTACCTCTATCTTTGATATTCATAATATCTTTATGATACTAATGGAATTTTTATAATCATTTTTTGTTAATGAATTAAATAGCATTCTGACATGAGAAACCCTAAAAAAATAATTAAGATGCTTGGTATCATTTATTTTCTCATTATTTTAATAGGACAGACTATAGTGTTTCAACCTTAACTATGATGTTGGCCATTGGTTGAAGAAAACCTTATTTTAGATTTTTAATTATACTTTGATGCCAATTTTACTAGTAATATTTTTGTTATTGGTATTTTTTTTCTTTTACTTTACTCAGTAGGATCTTTTTTTTTCTGTTTTTAGAAAAACAGAGTGTGTTTTTTGTTTTCTCTCAGTATTTTAAGCAGAATTATAGCAGGTTCATTAAATTAATTGAAAAGCCCACCTTTTATGGCTGAAATAATTTATATAATTTTGAAATTGCCTATTTCAAGTTTAAAATTATCTGTAAGAAAAAATGCAGCAGCGATTATACTAAAATCAAGTATAACTGAATTGAGGCAATGAAAACATTAAAAATAAAAAATGTCATTTATTTTATAAATATAACTATAACTTGCAGTGATAATGTGATAGTTATGAAATTTTATGTGCCAAATAATACAGTATCAAACTATATAAAGTGAAACTTATAAGCAAATGAGATCAGATGATAGAAAATAAAATTATATTAACAACTTTTAAGATAAGAAATCTAAAATAAACAAAAATAATTTCACATAAGAATATTTCCAACATTACTGTTTATGACAGTGATAAATTTTAAAGGCACAAAAGAACAGTCTTAATTATGATACATTAATAATTTATGATAGTATATAGTTTTTAAAAATCATTTTCTAAATAACATTTAGAGATAGGAAAATATTATAGTAATACCTTTAATTTTAGTCTCAGATTTTAAAGTTATAAAAAACATTATAAAATGAACAGTATAAAACCATTCAGAAATGATAAATATAACTGTTTTCTCATATACGTCTCTTTTTTACACAACTGAGTAATCTCTCTCTTTCTCTCTCCCTCTCCCAATTCTATTTTCATCTCCCTTCATTTAGACAAGTAACCATTATTAAAAATTTAGTTTATGTGTTTTACCTTCTTTTTTATTTTACGTATTTGTTTTTATTTTTTTGTTTCTGCTATATATCTTTTAATCCATTTATATATTCAAATATAACTCTAATAATGCAGTGTTTCTTTGTTGTTTTTAACTCATATTGATGTTAACATACTATACTATAACATACTATAACATACTAAGTATCAACTATTATTTTTTTGTTTTTAAAATCAAATTTCTGAGATCCAATCACATTAGAATATAGTTCTTACTATAGATATGGATTTAAATATAATTGATATGTATTTTAATTTTCTGTATTTTGTCTTACAAAACACTAAATTACAGCATTTTACTTTAATTCTTTTCTAATGTCATCCTTGTACATATCTGCTTGTGCACAGATTTCAGAATTTTCTAAAATATGTATACTTTGCAACAATACTGCAAGGCTCTAAGGTATATCTATTTTCACTTTTCTCCATACTGCCAACTCGTTTTTCAAAGTGCCAACTCACACAGCAGAGTAGAAAGGCCCCTTCCCTTGCAACCTAGTTTAATCTGAATATGTCACACTTTCTGAACGTTTTTCCCATTCATATGGGAGTAAAATGTTGTACTATTTTTCATTTGACTCATTTTTAGTAAATTTGTACAATTTCTAATGTACTTTTGGTCCTAAGATTCCTAACTCAACACCCTACCTACCCTCCCCACCTCCATGAGTTGCAAGATGTCAACTCTTTCCATTTTCTTAATAGTTTAAATGGATTTTAGTACTTGGGATAGGCTGGATAATTATTTTTATTTTATACACTAGGAAAGTATTTCCTCACACATAATAGGGCTTTCTTTTGCTTTACTTTTTTTATAGTTTTATTTTTCATCTCATGAGTTTTTCATTGTGATATAATCAAATGTCTTTGTCTTTTCTTTTATGGTTCATACTTCTTTTTCATGCTTAAAAGATCTTTCCCTACCTTGATGTCATAAAGACCTTTCCATATAATGGATTGAATTTTTTTTGTTTTTTACATTTAATTAATATGACAAATATTTGTATTTACTATGACAGAGAGAGAGAGAGAGAGAGAGAGAGAGAGAGAGAGAGAGGAAGAGAGAGAACAATGAACACAATACAGGGGTCTGATTATTTCATTATTTTTTCATTTTGTAATGTAACTTTAATCATATCAAAATTTGGATATAGTTTATTATAACTTTATAATGTCTTAACAAGTGATAAAGCCAGTTCCCCCTCCATTTTTTCCTTCTTTCACTATTTTTAAAGTTCAGATGTGCCTTGATTTAATGAATGTTTTTTCATATACCAGTAAATTTCAGAATAAGCATGTCACATTTTATGAAGAAAAATCCTGTTATAATTTAATTGTACTGAACACAATGATAATATAGGGACAACTTTCTCTGGTATAATTCCCTTTCTTTATATTTTACATTTATTATTATTATTATTATTATTATTATTATTATTATTATTCCTCTCCCAAGGATATTTTCCCATTGTTTTTTAGGGATAGCAGAAGAGAGAGGGAAAGACAGAGAGAAATATCTATGTGAGAGAAACACATCGATTGGTTGCCTCCTGCACTAGCCCTGACTAGGCCTGGGCCAGGGAGGAGCCTGCACCCAAGGTATGTGTGCTTGACTGGAATTGAACCTGGGACTTTTTGGTTTGCATGCCCACAGTCTACCCACTGAGCCAAACCAGCTAGGGCTATGGTTCCCTTTCTAAATGATTCTGTGATGATCTCGCAATGATTGTTTTCAGACATATTTCTTTCAACATGTATAATTAATTTATTGTGATTAAGAATAAGATTTAAAATTTTTCTTTTCTTACTGGTTATTGCTAGTATGTAAGAATACTATTATGTTTGAAGTATGTACTTTCTGTCCAGGTGCCTTTCTGGACTACCTTCACAGTTATGAGAAACTATACATCCTCCTAGGTTTTCTGTGTAGACATTCAAGCTCTACAAAAAATGACCTAATTATTTTTTTTCTTTCTAATCCTCTTTCTTTTTCTTATCTTTAACATGGGCTGGTAATCATACTAACATGTTGAGCAGAAGTGACACAGAAGTCATTTATGTCTTTTAACTGGTTTAATGGATATGCTCTAAATGTGTACTATTACATGTGCTAAAATCTGAAGTTATTAGATTAATATAATTTATCAGATTAAGAAAAATTTTATTTCTATTTTGTTAAACTATGCAAAATCACAAATGAAAGTTGATTTTTTTCTCACTTTATGACATCTATTCAAATAAATATATTTCTGTCTTCTCTTTCTGTCTTCTCTTATGATTGATTAAAATATTGGAATGTTGACCCATCATTACTTACTTGAGATATCTGACATGTGCAAATCTGAGATAACTTTTGCTTCTTTGTTTTCAGTTGGTCTTTGAAATTTAGACAAAGTTGTGAATTTTGACTTGCTGAGACTTACATTGAGAGTTTTGCATGAATGTTCATAAATCCCATTGACTATTTTTGCCTTCTTGAAACTGCTTTTGCCTGGGTCTGGTTAATACTTTACTATTCACTCAAAAAATATTGATAGTCTTTTTTTAATTTTTCCATGTCATGAAACAGTTTGTAAAAGAGAGGCCTATAGTTTTCTTCAGTTGTAGGATATTCTTGGGTCTAGCAACTTCAAAATTTTATAATGCAAATTTTAAATTTTATTCTTCATTTGATGTCTTTAATGTTACTCTTTCAATTCTTTTCTTTTTCTTCCTGATTAAATTTTAGAAATTTACTTTTTTGCATTGAAATTTATCTGTTTATTTTTTAAATTATCACTGTTTAACTGACCCACTGTTATTTATTCCTCCCCATTCCTTTTAATAGTTAAATTATAACTTCTGCTTAATTTTTCCTAGTTTGTGTTGTTTCTTTTTCATGTGTCTTTTCAATAAAACTGTAGTTTTATTGATTATAGCCAATTCCTACATTTATTTTAAATCTTTATTTCTGCTTTTTAATTTATGATTTTCTTTCTTCAGCTTTATTTCCTATTTACTTTTTAAAATCAATTTTAGTTGAATTCTTAAATTATTAATTTGAAAGTTCTTGTTTTTAAGAATTCCATTAAAGATCTATAGTTCCCTTTAAATGTCCATTTAGCTTCATCCCATTGTTTTTGATATATAATAATCTCACTTTTATTAATTCCTAGATATTTCTCTGATTATTTCATTTTCTTTCTGTTCTTTTTACTTGTGATGATTACCAGGATCTGCAGAATTAAGGATGTCTTAATCTTTCACTCTTTCAAAGCTCTTCATCAATTGATTCATGTCTATTTGCTTAGCCTATGAATTCCCAAATGGCAAAATTTATCTTCTTTTAATGCCCTGCCTCAGGCTCCAGCACAGTCCTAGGCATATACATAGAAACAGATAAAATATATGTCAATTCTCAGAGCCTTTCCTATATTGATTCATTCATAAGTTTCCTCTTTTATACAATAAATACTTCTTAAATTTCTAAGAAGGAAGTAATGGAGAATGTTCTAGGCACTTAGGTTGGTTATACTCAATATATTTGGCATCTAGCTTTCTGTGACATGGGTTCATGTTTAATGGGGGACTTTAGATATACAGATGACATTTTCTCTATAAAGACTTTTCCTTAACCCTTTATATTATGTTGGCTCCACATTGGTAGAATGAGAGTCCATATTATAAATTAATGATGTGACACTGTTGGGGAGTTTAAAGAGAGGGGCAATGGATCCTTTTAGCCTTTCTCTGCATTTGGATGTCCACATACAGCTATTTGATTTCAGTCGGGATCTACTTTTTGCTTTGCTGCCATTATAATGATCTAAAATGCTTTTCAAAATACTGTTATCTAGACACAAATCTAGATTAAAAGAGATAAAAAATGACAAGTGAAGTGTGCCTGGACCTCAGTATTTTCTCACAGATTTCAGAGAGATTCTATAGAATATTCATAGCTGTAACAATTGAAACATATATATTGTTTAAGCTAAAACTTAAGGCCTCTATTCTTATTGTCTACTCTATTGTCAGGTTTTATTTATGACTTCTCATGTGGTTTCTGAATAATTCTAAAGGACTGGAATATGAATGTTGGATGCATAGAATATGCGGGAATTGGTAAAAGGTTTTTATTTTGTTTTAAAGTAAGCATGCTTGTTACCAAACTGCCTGTCTTAACACATGCCTGAGATAAAAAGCTGGTCAAAACAATATTTAAAAACAATAAAGCAGTGTTGCAACCTGAAAGCCTCCAAAGCAGATAAACAGTGAAATCATTAAGGTGGGTGTTTCATGAAGGTTCCAGGGACCTCAGAAATCTAAAGTAGCTCTTCAATACCTCCCCTGAGTACCTGGAATCCTGTTACTGTGGTCAGTCAGTAAGGTCAATATAAGAAAAATACATTTTCATATTTCTGCTATTTTCAACCCTGGGGGAACACCAAGCTTTAGAGCCTTGGGTATTCCTGAGTACCCCAATATGGGGCTCGATGGTGAGACAAGAGTGGAGCTATCCTGTTTTTGCTATTTGGCTATTGGATCTTAATAAATGAGCCTCTTGCTTGGCCGGCATAGCTCAGTGGTTGAACATCAACCTACGAACCTGGATTTCACAGTTCAACCTGGATTTCACAAGGACTCAATCTCCATTGTGGAGCATGCAGGAGGCAGTGGATCGATGATTCTCTCTCATCATTGATGGTTTTATATCTCTCTCCTCCATTCCTCTCTGATATCAATAAAAATATATTTAAAAAATAAAATATAATAAATAAATCTCTATTATGCAGAACATAAAATGCAATGGGCTAGTGGCTTCTTGTTATACTAGTTCAGCTATAACAACTGTTACCAATTAAAACAATAGCAGTAGGGTGCTGAATCCAAATTCTACAACAACAAAAATAGTAATCAATATAGAGCTAGCAGCCAATATACTCTGCAAGCCAAGGCCCCTCATAAGTCACTGCCTGGATATGTTTTTCCCTGCAATGATCAGTAAATCTGTCCTTCCATCACTGAACCCATTCCTTGCTGTATACTCTTTACAGTAAGCTGCTGTATCCTTACATGACTTTAGCTTCTCCTCACAATAAGCATTTCCCAAACCCAAACTGCCACAAAGAGGGTGCACTTTATTGAGGTAATTAATAAATTTTTGAAGAATCAAATCAGGGCTAGCAAAGACAAAGCTTCATCTGGAAAGAATCATCTGGAAGGTGTTTGCTTTCTTCCAAATGATAAATGCTGTCTCTCTTCTGAATCACTTTTTGGAAAAATGTTTAATGATATCTTTGGGGGAATCAGATAAGGTCAATTAAAAATGTTATAATTCTATCCAAATAATTTGTTCTAGTTATAATTCAAACCTTCAGTTGAACATTCTGTACTTTTTCTAAGAGAAAAACAGCATTTTCCTATACAGATGTGGCAATTTGAGAGAATTCTTCTATGTAGCTAATGTAAACACATTTTATGTCATTGTTGAGTCTAGGACACTGGATTCCCCAAATTATGCCGCTTGTAGAAATTTATTTGCTAAGTAAACTATAGTCCTCACTGCTTCCTCAGCTTTGCCCAAAGAAGCAGTGTCTGAACAAACAAGATACTTACACAGTAGAAAGGAAGATTCAAGTTCATCTTACTGAACCAACCACCAACAGATGCCACCCTTTCTGCTAGAATTTGGTTTCATTTTAACTATGATTGTTGGCATTATTTCTGCATTTGGAGTTTTTATATTCTTTTATTTTCTCCAAATTGTAAGCAGGCTTCGATCTTATATCAATGAATGTGTTCCTAAGGATAAGCAAAAAACATGCCAAAAAGTATAAAAAATTATTACCAAAGACATACACCATTAGTGCACAAATGAATAATACTTCTGTAACTGTTATAATCCAGCATTCTCAAACTTCATAGACTGAAGAGCTTTAATTTTATTCATTGTTAATCCAAGGCTTATTTGCCTGGAAAGTTTGAAGTTAGATATATATATATTTTTATTTTGTTAATCCTAGAATATTTTTTCCATTGGGTTTGAGAGAGAAAAGAGAGAGAAAAAAACAACTATGTGAGAAAGACACATCGATTGGCTGCCTCCTACACTCACCCTGACCCCAGCCAGGGTTGGAGATCAATCCAGCAACCCAGGTACGTGCCATTGACTGGGAATCAAACCCATAACCCTATGGTCTACAGGCCAATTCTCAACCACTGAGCCACACCGGCCAGGCTAACCTTCTGCAACCATCCCATCTGCAATGAGTGGTGGTAATAGTAATTGTAGCGGGTTAGGGAGATGGAGTCTGATGGACTTGGAGACATTAGTTCTGAGAATGGGGACTTCTAGGGCTGCTACAAAATGTAACTTCAGTGGACTCTCCCTGGTTTGGTTCACCCTGCGTTAAAGACCAATCAGCTCTCCTCCTATGAGATGTCCGAGGGCTAAGATAACCTATCTATAAGCCCAACAAAAGTTGAAAACACCTCTCCTAGTTTATTTTGAGGACTTCTATCTTAAACCTTGGATTTTATAGCAAGAGTAAACACATGAATCTGACTAAAACATGTATTCCCTGAAAAAATTGCAAAAGATTGATGATCCTTATTTCACTAGTTATTAAAACTCCTATTTGGGTCTAAAGTTACTTAAACTAAGAATAATTTATTAATTTAAAGGAAGGTAATTATCAACTTTTAAAATAGACTCACTCTATAATTTACTAACTTTGATGCTTGATACATTTCCTCAAAACCTGCCTTAAAAATAACTATGTCAAAGGCATTATTATGAAAGGAAGGGGTGAAATATTTTCTAGTAATTAGGATTTCTTTCAAAATACTATGCCTTTTCAAAATATATATATATTTTTAATGTAGTAGATGAAAAACTATATACAAGATGTTCATCACAATATTGTCAACAGTTGTGTTGGGGGGCATATGCTCACCCTCAGTAACTATGAAAACAAACAAAATAACTCCTAAATTGGGGAATCTTTATTTTCCCAGCAGTTAAAGGAGAAGGAACTCACCCTAAATAAGGAAGTCACAAATGAAACAGTAAAAATGTTTTGAAGAAGACCAAAATTGAGTCAGAAAGCTAAGTAACTGAAACATAAAACATGTCTATACTAATAAAAGAATAATATGCTAATTAGACTGGGTCAACTGGACATCTTCCAGTCCTCTTGTCCTCCTTCTGGACAAAGCCATGGTGGCAGAGGCTGAGGCAGTCAGTTAGAGGTGATCAGGCTGGCAGGGAGGGCAGTTAGGAGCGATCAGGCCAGCAGACAAAGGTGGCTAGGGGAGATTAGGCTGGCCTCTGAGTGGTTAGGAGGGATCAGGCAGGCAGGTAGAGTGGTTAGGGGTGATCAGGCAGGCAGATGAGTGGTTAGGATTATGAGAGGGATCCTGGATTGAAGAGGGTGCAAGCCGGGCTGAGGAACCACCCCTCCCTGTGCACAAATTTCATGAACCAGACTTCTAAGATAATTATAAATATAAATATCTTATCTAATAAAAGAGTGAATATGCAAATTAACCACCACTCCTTTACACTCACAAGCCACATCCATCAGCCAATCAGGAGCAAGTATGCAAACTAACCCAACCAAGATGGCTACAGCCACAGTGAGAGCAGGAAGGAGGCTTGGATTTCCCTGGTGATGGAGGAAGCCAAGCTTTCCACACATCCTGGCCACCACTTTAAGCTACAAAATTTTAATTATAGATGATAAATAAATCCCAACAGAAATGGCTGCTGTCACTGAGCGAGCAGAAGGCTTGGCTCCTCTCCTGGCTACAAAGTTTCAATTGTAGAAGATAAATAAATCCCAGATGTCAGGGCCTCCACTTGGGTCGCTAGAGGGGCATGGCCAGATTTCAAACCACCACAGGCCCCTCACTCAGGCTGCCCTACACCCAAGGGAACCTCACCATGATCCAGGATACCCTTTAGGGCAAACCAGTCAGCCTTCACCCATGCATCAGGCCTCTATCCTATCTAATAAAAGAGTAATATGCAGATTGACTACCACTCCAACACACAAGATGCCTGCCCTCATGTGGTCAAAGATCCTACCCCATGTGGACACAGGATGGACACCACAAGATGGCCAGCAGGTGAGGGCAGTTGGAGGGGACCAGGCCTGCAGGGGGGTGCAGTTAGGCATCAATCAGGCTGGCAGGGGAGTGGTTAGGGGGTGATCAGGATAAAGGATAGCAGGCAGAAGCAGTTAGGGGCAATCAGGAAGGCAGGCAGGTGAGTAGTTAGGAGCCAGCAGTCCTGTATTTTATGTTCGGGCCTAAACTGGCAGTCGAACATCCCTCTAGGGGTCCCAGATTGGAGAGGGTACAGGCTGGGCTGAGAGACACCCTCCCTTTCCTGAGCACAAATTTCATGCACCAGGCCTCTAGTATAATTATAAAAGCATATAAAATCATAATTTTAATTGTCTAGGCTTTATGAAAACCTTTTGTCCTCTTTGTTTTGTCCTTTAATAAGCTTAGGACCAAATGTGCAGCCCACCTATTGTGATTGACAAGCCTTTATAAAATTCAGACCTAACTGTGACTCATATCTAGCCTTCTAATTCCTAATCTATAGATTCTATTTGTTTCAACTTATTGAGCCAATAATTGTATTTTAATGTATTATTTTAAATAATTAACACTGACCCAAATTCATGAAGGAAAAAAATGAAATTATGAGTAATGTGTCATGTACCTTTGTCCATATTCCTAAATATAATGTATTTGATTTTTAATTTCCCTCAGATGAACATGCCTTCTCTGTTCAATACTGTATATGCTGATATACTTACTGTTTCTTTCTAGTCTGAAGGAGGGCTACCATGTGCTATTTTAATCTCAGCAAAGTATTTTATCTCCAAGGATATTAATGACCCCTGGCTCCCATTGGAGACCTACAACCATATGAGACAGGCAGAGTCTCAGGGTGGGTTCCTCGAAACAGACACTGAGTGAAAACTGTGAATGTTAAGTAGTTCACCCTGTAAGTCTACTCGCCATGTCAGGGCTCATCCTCACAGGGGACCTCTGGGTGATGGTTACAACATGCCTGAGAGAGGTCTTACCGGAAGGTCAAGGAAGCTGGGCCCTTTCTCCACCAACTCCCATCTCTTATTCATACAGGACTGTTACAAGGGGTGTAGCAGTCTGCCCTGTGTGAGGGTAAGCCTACTTGCAAGTTCTCTGTAGCTTTGTAGGCATTTGCAGGAGGAAATTTTTGGTAAGAATAGCTAATGTTCAGGAAATTTGGATGAGGCACCAACCAAGACTGCTACAGAAAGCAAGACAGAGAACTGGAGACAATGTTAACTTCAAGACAGTCCTTTTCATGTTCACATCTTTTGCACATTTTAGTAATTGATATTATTCAGTTGCTCTGGAGAACAGACAGAAGGAGAGCTATTGTTCAAAGTTAGGACTATGGTATCCTGCCTTAGACATCAATGCAAGTACATATTTCAGACATATCTTAGACCTGCCACCGTGGTATATCCCTGCTGCCTCTATTTACTAGTGTGATCTCTGGACAGTCAGTTACTATCAAAAGTCATGCCAACTATGGTGCACAGGGGAGCATTAGAAATGAGCCCTTCCTTCAATTACTTCTTTCAGTCCCTGCTACCAGGTACACTCAGCCGAATTCCATCTGGTTCCCATGCATCCTAACACTTTCAATCTTTTCCCCACCCCTCTCCTGAGATGAACTTATGGCTAACTTTTCTTGAGGCGTTCTGGCCTGATCCTTTTATATTTCCAGCAGTCAGCTCCTGTCAAACTTGTGGGAAAGAAATGATTTTACAGCTGCTCAGAAAAGATCAGAGGCACAGACCTAGTTAAAAATTCCAAAATCGATATTTAAAAAAGGGATGAAAAAGCCCAGGAAGCCCCAGGTTGTCTAAGAAGTCCTCAGTTCAAAGGTAGAGATTCAGGGATGAATCTGCGGATCTGAGTGTCAATAGGATCTCGGTTTGATAGGGAAAGAACGATCTTTATTAGGGAGCCAGGGGACTATTTGACTTTATGACCGTTGTGCAAGGTGAAACTGTAAACTAGAGCATTGGGGCCGATGGAAGAGCGTGCGGAGAAAAATCATTCATCCCGCTTCCCTCCAACGCTCACTCCTTAATCTTCGGGAGGGTACAAAGCGAACTGGAGAATAAAGATGTCAGCAGTTTATCCAAAGGTTTTATTTGACTACGCAGCCAAGCGGGAGGTCTAAAATGACCACATGAATAAGGTAATCTTATATCAGTATCTCTTGACTTTGTATCTTGTGGTCATTTGCATGTGGTCCTCGGGGTTCCGCAGAAAGAGTAAGGCTGGGGTGCAGTTTATAAATGAAATCATCTGGATTGTAAGTCTCACTCTTCTAAGCAAATGTACTTCTAAGTGAATTCTTCACCTATAGAGTGAAGACATTTTGTCTGTTTGATTTTGTCTTGGGCCAGTTGGGGCAATCACACTGTTACAGAATACTCATGTTGGACATACATCTTCCTTGAATCTGTTGAAACAGCTCTGAATTCCAAAGCCTGGTCTATTCACATGATGTTAGTCCAGCTTATAGAATGGTTCACAGACTGTTTTCCAACCAAATTCTCCTAGAGGTCTGAAACCATGCCCTGGACAGGATCAGCTCATTTATCTTTGCTTTGCAACTCTTTCTCTACGGCCTAGGTTCTTCCTACTCCCCCAGCTTCTGCCTGAATAGGAAGTCTGTCTAGATACCAACAGCAATATCTGGCTAACTTAGAGTGTTTCTGATACCAGGGTGTTCCTGGAAACAATTCTCAGCACACCATGTCCTCGCTTTCACAGTTTTCCCTAGTTGTTGAGATCTGTACAAGCCATACCCTCATTCTCTAATTTGTCTGTTTGGAACTGGCTGGCTGCCTAAATTGGAATATTCCCTGCAGATCAATGGTCCAGAATTTCAACTGCCCATGTGCTTCAGGTTTTGGCCACACCCCACACCCATCAGGGCTTGACAGGAGACCTCAGACCATGCTCCCCACCCAGTGCCAGGCTAGGGGAACTGAGGCCATGCCCCCCGCCTGGTGGAGCTTGAGAAGGGACTTCAGGTTGGTTCCCCTGCCCTAGCACCAAGCCAGAGGACCTGAGGCTGCACCCCCTGCCTGGCCATGCCCCCCACTCAACAGGACTTGATGGGGAACCTCAAGGTGCACCCCCAGTGCTGGCTCAGGGGAACTCAGGCCATGCCCCCCACCTGGTGGGGCTTGATGGAGGATTTCAAGGCATGCCCTGGTCTGGGCTGGGGGACCTCAGGCCATGCCTCCCATTCTGGCACCAGGTGACCTGAGGCTATGCCCCCTGCCTGGCAGGGCTTGACAAAGGTGAGACTGGCTGGGTCTGGATCAAACCCAATGAGGGGAATGGCCAGGTCTGGGTCTCAGGCAATTTTGAGGTGCATGTGGGTGGATGGAGACTTGATGCTGGGTCCTGTGGTGTGCCTTCAGACTCTGACAGGAGGGAGGTTTTCCTATATATTTTACTAATTTTCTTTCATCTCTGACACTTCTATTATAGAGAAAGGGAAAATCACAATATTAAATTATTTCCTCTAGTTAATCCCCTCTTAATGTGCATGAATTTCGTGCACCAGGTCACTAGTGTTTATATATGGTCTACTTAATTACCTCAAGGTCTTCTGCTCCTAATGCTTTATCACTTGGGTTACTAATGCCCCAACACCAGTAGACTCAGTGTTTTCACATCTTGAAGCCAATATTGATCAATCAGACAATCAGCAACAATCAGTCCCAACATGTATGTGGGCTTAGAATGAAGTCAGAGTCGACACTCCTCTCTGCATATCCATGACATTACCCTTGGTGCTGAGCAACACACCCCCCCTTAATTCTGCTCCTTTCTCTACCCTTTATTAACACTCCTCCACCCTAACATGAAGAAGACCCTTTGACCTGTTCAGAGAGTAGGATGTTTTTGGGGCCATGTTTTTCAATAGATGCCAATACAGCACCTTAAAGATCTGAAGGCAGGAAATATCTTCATCTTTGTGTCTTCTGCGTGGTGAATAGACCTGATGGGCCCTGCCTCACCATGCCCGGCTCTCTGCTCTGCCTGGGGGAGGGTAAGGTTGACACTGACATGATTCTTGGCCATTTAGGCTTCACAAGGGGAAGCATGAGGCCCCATTTATGCCTTCTTACCTAAAGAAAGGTTGTAAATTTATCTCTTTTTTTTACAAAGAAACTCTGCATTTTATGAGAAGGGGAATTTCAAAAATTTGCCTAGATTAAAAAAACTCAAATATGTTGATGCTAAACTTGATATATATATATATATATATATAATAAAACATCTTTTCACAGTATATTAAATATTTTATAGCATTGCAAGGCTTTAAATTGCAAGAGTACTCTGATTTTAGCACATGATATAGCATGAAAACACAAATAGCTACTTCTACAGATGTGTGTGTGTGTGACTCAGGACACAACACTTAACTCTTAGTTGCATATGGAAGTGTCAACATATCTGCAGGAACTTAGGAAAACAACACCCAACTCAGAGTGTGCACATGTACACACACAAACACATGTTCTTTTAGCTAAATAATTAACATTTGTACCTGATTTAACAATGATAAGAAAGCCGATGCACATAGAATCTACTTCTGAAACAAGTTTAGCAATATCTCTTCCAAAACTTCATGTTGAGGTCCCAGAATAAATGCCCTTTCATGATGCAACTGAAGCCCCAGCCATTTCTGCAAATGATCCTAGAAAACTGCCTTCAGAATTGAGCCTCAGGGGAAGGTTTGCTGGTAGATGGAGCAGCGATACAAGAGGCAGTTTTGAGACCCAGAAAGGGGCCGAGGAGGAAGTGAAAGGGCAACTTGGGACAGGTGCCTTCAATTTCTCTTTGCCCAATAGTCCTGTTGATTATTAACAGCAACAGTTTCCATTCGTGTAAAGAACAATTTTGTATTAGTCCATTCTCAGTCACAAAATGCACTGAATCAAGGGTCTAAATCCCAGGCATTTTACTGTGGGGAAGTTATTACCATTTAGGAACAAAGATTTTCAATTTTGGTAACTGAACTCTATTGAAGCTGACGCAACACATATCTGAAGACCTGTCACTTTCCACTATATATTTTATCATGCCATCAAGATTAAGATTGATCACGTGAAAATATATGAGATAAAACAAGGTACTATGATAACATTTAGCAATTAATAAGTTGCTCAGATGTGAGAAAGACCTCATTCAAATGATGTAATCAGGAAAGAACAGAGAAAGGAAACTTCATTTACTATTGATCCAAATAGATGGTAGATTTTAGTAGGAAGGGAGAAGTGCTGATTCTTGGAGAACTACCCCCAGCATAAGACACAGAAGCAGAGACTTGAGGCTTGTACTGGGAAAGCAAGATTGCTTCGGTGGGTTAAGATTATCTGGGGATACTTCTAAAGTACCAGAAAACGATGACATGTTCAATGAATTACAGTGGAATCTATTTTTAAAAATAATTTGCCATAAGTCACATAAAATATTTTCTGACCCCACTATAACACCTATAGGCATTAATGAGAATTTAAATAACTGGGCATTAATACTTTAAGTATGACTTTAAAGAAAAAGAAGTCAAAGATTGAAATATGAAGAAAGTGAGGGTGTGACTAATCCAATATGATTATCTATGACCCAAACTGGTCTATCAGGAAGAATCACATGTATGTGTTGTTCTACTGAATAATAAATAATAATAATAAAAGACCTAACTATTTAAGTCAAGAAATTAGTATTAAAAGCAACTAAGCAATCTTAAAGAAAATGAGAACTATATAAAAGTAGAAAATAGTGAATTGAAATTTTTAAAAGCAAACAAACAAGCAAACATTATATATGTATGTCTCTAACAAAGAGAGACACTAAATTAGAAGAAAACAACACAAATACGTAAAATTGATAGGTATATAATGCCAGATATTAGGCAAAATCACAAAAACCTCATGCTCCTTAGGTTTAAATTTTAACATCAAAGAAAATAATGTTTTTATAAAAATATAAATTACCAGAATGTGTTTAAGAAAAGCTAAAAAGTCTAAACAGACCAATAACCTTGGGAAAAAGGTGATAGGAGCATGACTATAGTGGGAGGGTTAAAAGTTCATCTGGGATCATTGTGTTTTCCATCGGTTTCCTGAAACCGTCAGGAAAATAAAATTCGCATGAGACAGTAGTTATATTCCATGAAATATGCATTGAATCTCAATTAAATTTAATCATGTATAAGAAACAAATAAAGATGAAAAACAAAATAAAGAAGACTTTAAAGGCATGATTAAAAATTTAATTAAGTGGGCATAGAGAGTACATTATACCCAGTAGTTCAAGAATACACTTCCGTTTCATATACACTTGAACTATTTACAAAATTTTTTGACTATAGAATATGTTACAGAAGAAGCTTCAATACACACTAATAGATTGGTATTGTTGAAATTATTATATCTGATCACTTTGCAGCTAAGCAAGTAATCTAATCTAAGTAGTATAAAATAATATGATTGGAAATTAAAATCAATCTCTAAGTAACTTCAAGATCAGAGAAGAAATCACAAGTATATCAGAAGGTTGTTGTTTTTTTTTGTTTTTGTTTTTTTTATAAACAAACAATTCCACTTTATTTTTTTAGCTTTTGTTGTTGAAAGTTTACATAAACCACCCCTTTTCCCCCAGAAGATATTTACACCAGAGAGGTAAAAAAAATCTGTATATAAAAACTAGTGGGTTATAGTTAAACTAATTTTATAGGAACATTTTAGCCTTAAATGTATATAGTCATTGAAAAAATAAATAAATGAACCAGCATACATAATAAGAAGTGTGTGTGTGCGTGTGTGCGTGCATGTGCGCGCAAACGCACACACGAGTGTGCATATGCATGTGTGAGTGAAGATGCTTTGAAAACTATACTAGGAGGTGCTTAACAAAATAAAATTAAAGAAAGGAAGAGGAATCAAGTAATGATAAATGCTTAAGTTAATATGTTTTAAAAAGATATGAAAAAAGGATCAAAGAAAAATAAATTTGGTTTCTTAAAAAGATAAAAACATAGACTAACCTCTGATTAGAACTATTGGGTAATGGCAGAAGGTAGGTAGGAGGTAGAGATAGAATAAATGAGATAATGAAAAAAGGGAACAAAACTAGAGCTTGCGGGAAGAGTAAAGATGAGAAAATACTAGAAAAAGCTTTTGGATTTTAGAAAAATAATTCAACATTTAAATATGTTTTTAAGGAAGCTATTCATTTCAGATTACTAGTGCTAACTCAATTATATTTTTAAAGCCTGAATAGTCCTATAACCATTAGAGAATAAATAAATCAATTTTAACAAATTATCAATTATTGAACTAATTAACCTTAAATGTAAAAAGCAATAAAGATGATTCTAAGGTGGTACTATGGTCCACATAGAAGATCTAGTCAGTAACACAAACATTTTGTATTAGATATGTACATACCATTCATAAAATTGATTTTTTAACAAAATCATAATAAAACTAGAAAGATAAGAAGCCTAAGAGAAAAATCTAATAAAAGATGTACGAGACATTTTTTAAAAATGTATATAAACTTTTATAAAAGACATTGGAGAAGGCTAAGATAACAAGAGAGAAAAAGAGTTGATAACTAAAAAAGCTCAATAGTAGAAATACATCACTTCTATTTCATCTATATATTGAAAAAATGTACTAAGCATGTGTTTCAAATGAATTTTGCATTAATATAAGATCTAATTATAACTAGGAAATTTTACTTTCACACCTATTAATATGATCTAGAATAATCATAGATGAATATAATATAGTATATGTACATGTAAGTTCATCATTATATTATTTAATAATAGTAAATATCAGAAAACAACTAAAAGTAAAAAAAAGTTCTACACCTTCACTTTTCACTATCAAATCTTTGTTTTGTTATCTGCACAGAATTTACCACTAGTTGAAATTATTTAGTTAGCATGTATTTATTTTCTTCTTTATTTCTTCACCTCCCCACAAATTAACACGTAAGATATTACTCTGCCTAGAAAAATGCCTCACACATACTATGGCATAATATTTTTTTGCTGAATTAATAAGTGAAAGAATTTTATCTTTTTTTGTAATAAATAAATAAATGTAAAGAAATGGATACATGTTAAGACCTTACATTCCCATCATATCACACTCTTGAATATGTAATGACCTGTAAATACTTCTAATATGACTCAAATGGGAAAGTTAAGTAAATAAGACACAATTGTGATTCTATAAAAATCAAGTTTATGTATATGCATAGAAAACATTTGAAGAAAATTATTAGAGTACTAGAGGACCAGTGCAGGAAATTCATGCACTGAGGGGGGGTAGGGATGCGGAGGGGGGAAATGTGCCTTAGCCCAGCCTGTACCCTCTCACAATCCAGGACCCCTCAGGGGATGTCTGACTTATAGTTTAGGCCTGATCCCACTGAGAGATTGGGCCTAAACCAGCATTCAGACATCCCTCTCACAATTTAGGACCTCTAGCTCCTAACCACTCACTTGCCTGCCTGCCTGCCTGCCTGGTCAACCCTAACTGTTTGCCTGCCTGCCTGATCACCCCTAACCACTTGCCTGCCTGCCTGCCTCATTGCCCCTAACCACTCTGTCTGCCTGGTCACCCCTAAACACTCTGCCTGCCTGTCTTATCGCCCCTAACTTCTCACCTGCCTGCCTGATTGCTCCTAACCATCATTGCCTCTGCCACTGCCACCACAGCTTACTCTGGAAGGTCATCTGGAATGATGTCCAGAAGGTCGTTCGGCTATTGGTCTAATTAGCATATTATGCTTTTATTATTATAGATGTTAAGAATTTGTTTCTAAGGATTAAAATTAGTGTAGGAATAATGTTTAGCTTCTGTGTTTTCTGAATATGTTTATCTGATAATATTTATTTTAAATAGATTCCTCACTCACAAAAAGGTATTAGTTTTATTTATACTAATTTAAAAAAAAAATACTTCTTTAGGAAATCAACTTGCTTCAGTTTATATGTGAATCGGGATTTGAACTAAGTTTGTTTGACACTGGTCAGTATTTTCCTTACTATAGGCCAATATCCTCTCCACCCACTTAATTCTGAGCCACACCAACTGGGTCCTGGGCTCCCTCCCTTCTTTAGCCTCAGCTTTCTTCTCAGTTGATGGTGATATTGACCGTAAGATGGTTGTCATCATCTCTCCATTCACATTTATTCCCTCAGCTACCCCAAGGGAGAAGAATTCCCTTTTATTTTCAATTCTATCAGAAGTTACAGAAAATAATTTCATTAATAACCAATGAAGAAATATATGGTCAGTCTACAAAGGATGCAAAGAAACTAGATGGGGAGGGTGAGTAGGTTTTGTATTATCCCCGAGATCCATAATACCTGGGTATCTCAAATGCCTGGGCTCCTGGATTCTTTACTCGGGTCCTTAGCTTTCTCATCTGTAAAATGAAGGGGTTACATTATGTCATGTGAGCACCCAACCACCGTGAGTCTGTGACTCTGGTTCTCTCAGAAGCCTTTATTCCTGGTGGTTTTGTTTCTGGCTCATGGGCGCTCCCAAAGCCAAGACCCTGAAAGCTGAAGCTCAAAGGTTGGAGGCTATCCTCAGTTGCCTGGGAAACATGCACGGAAAGCCAAAACTATATATTTTTATTTTTATTTTCAGTTGGATAAACTCTTAACCTTTAAGAGCAGGGTATTGATTTTCCTGGCCTGGCTGCTGAACCCTGGTAACACTAGACTCCCTGTCCCTGGGGAACCGCATTGCACAGCACGTCGAAAACGTGGCTTGGAGCTGCAGAAACCCAAACAGGGTCTTCCATGTTCAGCACAGACCAGGACATTTCTGATGTGCTCCTATATTGCTCTGCTCAATACCAATCCCTGTACCCGGTCCCCCCACCCCTCACTACCACCTCCACCACCAGCACCACCACCACCAAAGACCATGCAAGTGACACATGTAAATGGCCTAGGTCTGGTTGCCAACACTCTGAATGCTTCAGAGGAAATATGACCACTCTGGGTGCCTAACTTTGCTTTGAAAGGTCATGGGCCAATGTGGGCTATAAATGTCCTGGCATTAGAACTGGTCTGCTACCCCTGCCCAGAATACCAAGTGCTTAGACAGATTTACTAAATCTGCGCTGGTTTAGCTATCTTGGCTTTACAGTGTAAGCCTCGGGGTGTGAGAGGGTATGGGAAGGGGCGGTTGGACGTTATATGTAGGGTAAACACATACTATGCTGTCAGGAGCAGTCATGGTTTTGTGCCCATTTTTTTTCTTATGCAATTATAAATAGAACCAATTTTTATTCTCAAATGTGTTCTGGTTTGAAAAATGAATTATCTAGACATAAAGGGCTTGCCCAGTGTGGCACAGCTAGTCAAGTTCAAATTGAAAATTCAGATCACCCAATTTTAGTACAGTGCTGTTTTCCCCTGAGCCATAGGCCTCTCTCAAGATAAAGTACTACCTTTGTCCCTCAGACCGCACCTTATAGGCTTAAAGGCCCCATCTTCGCTCTACAAATGTTTGGGGCACAACCTTATTTTTTCCTGTCTCTAGCCGGGTAGGCAAGGGCTTGTTCAAGGTTATATCATTTGCACCTTGGAACCATTAGTTCTGCTGAAATGCAAACATACAAATTTTAGCACATGCTAACAATTTCCCTACTGTAATTGAACCTGATCTTTATCTTTCGCCAGGATCTGTTTTTGCTGTGATTGCTGTTTGACAAAGGAAGGTAACTTAATGCTTTTGTTGAGGATAAGGAGAAGGGAAAAAAAAATCAGACCTTGATTTTAGGATATAACTTTTGGCAAAATGTAATCAGAATCCTGCACATATTCATGTGTGAACACACATACACATACTCCCACCTGTTTTATTTCGGTAGCTGTGCACAGAGGAGTTGCCAGAGATGAGTAATTAATTAATATCCCTTAAGGAAATTAGCCAATAAAGTCAAGCTCATTTGCTAGATCTGGGTTGAGTCAAGAGGGCAATTCCTTGGATCTGGAGGAGGACGTGTAGAGGCAAAGTGAGGAAGCCGGGCTGACAGATTGGAGACTGAATTCATCCACAGAATTTCCACAGAGAACTCTCTTCAGAAGTGCCACTGCCCCCTACGTGAGCCAAAGTATCAGTTATTACCCTCCTTTGTGCTGTGAGATAATTTCCAACGTGAGGGGTTGGAGGTTCCCCATACCAACCAGGAATTCTCCAGACACTCCTACAAGTCAGCTCAATTCTAACACCATTTGCCAGGAGAGAGCATCAGATTCCCCAGATTAAGAGTTCAGTCCTACAAACAGCTCCCCCCTCTTCAGGTGTCAGTCACCAGCTCAGGTTATTGCCTGTGCGTCTGACCAACTGGCTATAAATCAGAGGGTCCCAGGAGTCCCTCCTGAGCTTGAATTAATTTGCTAGAGCAGCTCACAGAACTCAGAGAAACATTTTACTTACTAGAGCCCAGGTTTATTATAAAAAGATACAAGCAGAATTGATGCCTAGGGCAAGGTGCAAAGCGGGGAGGGCTGGGCTTCCATGCCCTCTCCAGGTGCGTCATTCCCCCAGTCAAAAGGAATCTCCATGCATCCACCAACCCGCAAGCTCTCACAACCCTGTCCTTTGTCCTTTATGGATGTTTCATATATAGGCACAGCTCATTAAATCACTGGCCATTGGTGATTGATTCAACCTCCAACCCTATGGGGCTTTCCAAACATCACATCGTTAACATAACAAAGGAAACTCTTATTGCTCTTGTCACAGGAAAGTTCAAGGATTTCTTTGTGCCAGGGACAGGAATGGGTGGAAGACCGAATATGTATTTCTTATCGTAAATCACAATACCATAACCCTAGAGGATGCTTGGTTTGCAGGACACTATCAGATTTCTGATCCTATCGTGCCTTCTGCCATGAGGGCTTTGAGGAAGAGCAGAAAGATGAAATGATTTCCTAGCCATCCCCAGCTAGGAAAGAAGGAAGAAAATCAAGTTAAGGGACAGACTTTGGAGTACTTAATGCATACCATTTGTTTTTGTAAAATAAATAAGGTAACTGAGTTAAAGAAGACAAGCGATAACCCAATATCCCCTGAGTACTTAGTATCAGAACCAGACAGTCCACCCTCACTGACAGGTCCTTCCTAGACTGTGAGGTGAGTCCAACTTACTCTTGCCTGGGGATATCTTGATGTGGTGAAGAAGTGGAAATGGTACTAACTTTAGAATCATCTCTTCTACATATTAATGGAATATGGTGTTGGGCAAGTCATGTCAGCACTTTGAGCCTCAGTTTCTTCATTTTTCAAATAGATAGAAATTACTCCTCCCTCATAAAGTCACTGTCAAGTTTAAATTAAATTATCATGGTATCAAACACTCCTGGTGCTTTACCAGGCATTGTCATGTGTGTTTTATATGTGATCTTCACAATGTATCTGCAAAGTAGCTACCAATTTATAAAGGAGAAAAGTAAGACATAGAGTGTTAGGCAGGTATTTTTTAGTAACTGAGAGGGGATTCAAGCCTAGAACATCTGATTCTGTTCTCTTCTGCCTTTTCAGCATATTGGCATTCAAAAGGAATTAATAAGTGTTCCTTTATCCACTGATATTTTCATTCAACATATAGAAACTCAGGACAGGAAATATGCAATCTTAGACACTTAATATCTATTCCTAATTTGATCTAGAGGTAAAGTAACTCATAGTCCATCCCCCCTTCCTATCACCGATGTCAGCAGATAGGGCAGTCAGTCTTCCTCTGGGAAATAAAGCAAAGCTTTTCTGTGAACCAAAGAAAATGCAAAATTATCAGGTCTCATGGAGTCCTTTTTGCTGTATGTTTCAGGCAATAAGAGAGAGAAGCATGTGACAAGGCCTATCACAGGCTTGCAAACAATAGATGCTCAAATCGTATTTGTTTAAATGAAATACAGTTTACATGGCCAACTCCAAGAGGATGTTGTTCAGGGATTATCTCCTAGATGCTCTTGATTAGGGGATGGGAAAATACCTCCTATGGCAGAGAGTTCATGCTGCTGTGACCCCATTTGCAAACATCACCATAAAGTTCTGCAGATTGGTCCAGCACTTACAAGTAATGGCCAGAAGCAGTGAAAAATGGCATGAACTCTTTCCCTTTCCTTTTGGTTGGAAGAGGGAACAGGGGTCTCTTTCCTCTGTTTTTCAATGTGCCACATGAGGTGATTCTTAGCCTCTCTTAGTGGACACATCAGTCCGCAAACTCAACCAATCTCCCAGTCAGACACAATCCACTTGCAACCTAATGCCTGCCATTCTGACTTTAAGCATAGCCCATCATGAGTAGTTCCACTGCAGGGAGATACATGAACTATATACATTATTTTGTGAGATTCTCATAATGACCCTGAAATTTGGGCTGGATCATCATTTCCATTTTGCAAAGGAAAAATTGAATTGCAGAAAGATTGAGCAAACTGTTTAGGGGCCACAGTATATTTTTGCAGCTGGGTTCTGACTATAGATCAAACCCAACCATGCCTTTTTCTTTCAATGAGCCATTTTCTTAAGTTAAGCATGGTCATTTCAATGCACATTTAAAATAAATACACTAGAGGCCCAGTGCACAAAATTTATGTGTGTGGGGGGTGTCCTTCAGCCCAGCTTGCTCCCTCTCCAATCTGGGAACCCTTGAGGGATGTCTGGCTGCCCGTTTAGGCCTGATTCTACTGAATCAGGCCTAAACGGGCAGCCAGACATCCCTCTCACAATACAGGACTGCTGGCTCCCAACTGCTCACCTGCGTCCCTTCCTGATTGCTCCTAATTGTTTATGCCTGCCAGCTTGATTACCTCTAACCACTCCCCTGCCAGCCTGATGGATGTCTAACTGCTCCCCTGCCAGCCTGTTTGCCCCTAACTGCCCTCCCCTGCAGGCTTGGGTCCCCCCACCCAACTGCCCTTCCCTGCAGGCCCGGTAACTCCCAACTTCCCTCCTCTGCTGACCTGGTCACCCCTAAATGCCCTCCCCTGCAGGCATCATTACCCTCAACTGCCCTCCATTGCAGGCCTGGTCCCTGCTAACTGTCCTCCCCTGCTGGCCATCTTGTGGTGGCCATCTTGTGTCCACATGAGGGCAGGGTCTTTTAACCACATGGAGACAGTCATCTTGTGTGTTGGAGTGATGGTCAATCTGCATATTACTCTTTTATTAGATAGGATAGAGGCCTGCTGCATGGGCGGGGGCCAGCTCGTTTGGCCTGAAGAGTGTCCTGTATCAGGGTGGGTGTTCCCTTGGGCATGGGGTATCCTGGGCTAGGGGCCTGTGTTGGTTTGCAGGCTGGCCACCCCCCATACTCCCCAGTGACCCAAGCAGAGGTCCTGTTAACTGGTATTTATTTATCTTCTACAATTGAAACTTTGTAGCCTGGAGCAGAGCCAAGCCTTCTGCTTGCACACCATTGAAATTTTGTTGCCTTAAGCACAGGCCTCGACTGGCCAGGCTTTGTGGAAAGCGTGGCTTCCTCCATTGCCCGGGGTAACCCAAGCCTCCCTCCCTGCTCTCTCTGTGGCCGTAGTCATCTTGGTTGGGTTAATTTGCATACTCGCTCTGATGGGCTGGTGGGCGTAGCAGAGGTATGGTCAATTTGCATATTACTCTTATTAGATAGGAGATATGTATAATTGATTTCAGAGAAGAAGAGAGGGGGCTAGAGAAGTAAAAACATCAATGATGAGAGAGAATCACTGGCTGCCTCCCCTGCACACCCCACACTGAGAATGGAGCCCTTAACTTGGACATTTGCCCTGACCAGGAATATAACCGTGGCCTTCTGGTTCATAGGTCAACATTCAACCACTGAGTCATGCCAACTGTGCTTAATGCACTTTTATTTAAATCTGAAAGTCTTTGCTATAAGAAACAAGTCAGAAGGCATTAATTTATAACACTTTCATCTCCCATGACATATTGGATTCAGAAGAATTTCAACAGGTAGAAAGGAGATAGAAATGGGAAAAGAGTTGAGAAACATAAAATCATCACGGAATTTCTAATTCTGTCCCAGCAGGCCCCAGTAAAGCCAGTTCCCATTGCTCAGGAATCAGGCACATAAAGAGTATATGATCACTACAGTGAAGGTGGGGGTCCTAAGGGATTAGGTATGTCCTTATTGGTTAAGGTAATTACCAAACACATAGATTTTGGCTTCTTTGGTTGTTTTGTTCTGCACCCCATAAATGCAGTCTACATATTTATGTGAAATGAAAAATAGAACATTTACCAAAATGGACCAGATGCTAAGCCATAAAGAAAGTCTTAATAAATTTTAAAGAATTGAAATCACATCAAGTTTGTTCTTTGACTAGAGAAATTAAGCCAGAAATCAGTTAAAGGAGATAAGAAATAAAAATATCCAAAATGTTTAAAGAGAAGGCATTTACAAATTTTATGTATAATTTACACACAATGAATTTTAGCCATTTTAGTGAGCATTTTGACAAATGCATACAGGCAGGGAATACCTTTGGAATCTATATGTGGACTAGTTTCATCACTCTAAGTTACCCCTACCAAGTGCCTTTTCATAGATAACTCTTCCCACAACCTCTACCCAGGTAACCACTGTCCTGATTTGTCTCCCAGTAATTTTATACTTCAAATCTGATTTCATTAAGTCTGGCCTAATGCATTTGAGTTTCATCCATGGTGTTCAAGGTATCAGTAGAATGTCCTTCTTAATAGCTGAATAGTATGTTAGTTCATGGATGGGCCACAGTTTGTTTTATCCATTCACTAATTGAAGGGCATGTCCAGTATTTATTTCCAGTAGTTGGTAATTATGAATAAGGTCAATATAAATATTTATATACAGAATTACTGGAACTTAGGGTGAGTGTATGTTTAACTTAATAACAAGATGCCAAATTTTCCAGTGTTGCTGTGCTATTTTGCATTCCCACAGCAATGAATGAGAATTCCCTTTGCTCACATCCTCACTTGTGGAGGCTATTGTTGTTTTTTTAAGTCTTTCAAATAAGTATGTGGTTGTGTCTCATTGTGGTTTTAATTTGCATGTAACTAATTATTACTGATATGTTTGTGTCATTTTTTGGTTATTGTGTTACAGCTTTGGTGGAATGTTTGTTAAAATGTTTTGTGTTTTTTTTAAATACATTTTACTGATTTTTTAACGAGAGGAAGGGAGAGGGTAGAGAGCTAGAAACATTGATGAGAGAGAAATATCGATCAGCTGCCTCCTGCACACGCCCCACTGGGCATGTGCCAGCAACCAAGGTACATGCCCTTGACTGGAATTGAACCTGGGACCCCTCAGTTCGCAGTCCGACACTCTATCCACTGAGCCAAACCAGTGAGGGCAAAATGTTTTAATTTGGGTAGTTTTTCTTATTTCTGAGTTTTGCGAGTCCTTTATACAGTCTGAATATCCTTTATTAAATATGTATTTTCCAATGTTTTCTTCCAGACTGTGGCTTATAACCTCATTTTGTTAACCAAACTGAGCAAAAGCTTTTAATTTTGATGAAGTCCACTCCATAAATTTTTAAAATTTGTATATTTTGTAATATATGTGTCCTAAGAAATCATTGCCTACCACAAGGTTGCAAAGAATTTCTTTTACTGATCTATGTGATCTTATGAAATTACTAATGCACGAATTTGTGCATGGGTGAGCCCAGCCTGGCCCACCCTGATGGGGATGAGAAGGGGCCAATAAGAGGTGGGACTGGCCAGGGGGGAGGTACCAAGTGTCAGTTAGCTGGCCTGCCTGCCCACTGGTCAAACTCCTGATTGAACTCCCAATGGAACTCCTGGTAGAGGGAACAATTTGCATATTAGCCTTTTATTATAAAGGATTCTCCAAAATTCTCCTTTCCATCTTACATCTTACTTCTACAAATGACATAAGACACAATATACCACTACCCTTCTTTTTCTTTAGTCAACTATTCTTTTTGTGTGTAAGTCAAAATATTAATATGTTTCTTCTCCCTGAAGAGCGTTTTAGCATTTCTTTCAGTACAGTTTTTCTGGCAATATAGGGGTAGTCAAAAGTAGGTTTAGAGTTGTAATACAAATAAATAATATAATAATTAACAAATAATACAGGATTAAACTGTGTTTTGCATACTAACAACTGTAAGCCTACTTTTGCTAACCCATGTAGATTCTCTTGATCTATTTTTTTTTCTGCATGAGTATTTACGTTTCATTATTAAATTGGGGGGCAGGGCTGGGTGTAGTAGTCTGAGTTGAGAGTGTTTTTGCTTGCTTCTGTTTTGCTTCAACACTTTATGGGTGTCATTTGATTTTCTTTTTGCTTGTGTAGTTTGTGACTTTAAGTTGGCTTTAATTTTTATAGCTTTTCCTCTATATAAAAGATCCATTTTCTAATGTCTTCCAAGATTTTTCTCTTTATCTTTGAATTTCAACATTTTGAATATGATGGCTTAAGGGTGTGTGTGCGTGAGTGTGAATACTAAATATATGTTTCCCTATTTGTCCTGCTTGGTGTTCTCTCTGCATCTTAAATTTTTGGATTAGTATCTTCTCCTTCTGTAACTCCAATTACATCAATTGATATATATGCTAGACATTAAGATATTGTTTCACATGGATATTTTTTTTTCTTTTTGGGGGGTTCTTGTTTTTCTTTATGCTTTTATTTAGATAAACTGTTCAACAGCCATTTCTTATGTCTATATTAATTTACATCCAATTTCATGCTTATAACTTCTCCTGGCCTATCTTTTAGTTCTTTGAATCTTTCCTTGGCTCTTTCAAATATAATAATAAACTGATTAAATACATTCCCCATTTCTGCTCCATGTTTTTTTGTTTTTTAATTTCTGGCATAAAAGTGCCCCTCACTCTTGCTGAAATTCCTCACCTATTCAAGTATGGTTTCCATTTTTTTTGCACTAGAGACTTTACTTTATGACTACTGTTTATTTTATATTTCTAATTGTTTAAACATCTGGGTGACATTTGAATCTAATTCTTTTGAGTGTACATTGAATTAATAATACTGTAATTCAAGTATCACAAGAATTTCTAGATGCAGAAAAGAAACCTGATGAATAGTTCAAAATCACACATCTGAGAATTGATACATTGAAGTCAAACAGATTTCAGGTTTCACCTTCCTCTGTACACTGTAATGTGCTACTCCATAATATGGGCACAATAAGTGCCTACGGAACATATGATTAAATTACCTGGCAATCTCAAGCATGCACAATCTG